>JANSVI020001734.1:195788-206481 GCA_025434765.2 Erythroxylum kapplerianum | reverse complement strand
CGGCTACTTGCTGGCTCTTCAACGCGTGTCGTCGCCTAATGCGAACCTACGAGCAAGCCCTGGACCTCCCGTGTTGCTTCAACATGGACTCTTTATGGTGAGCTTCTTTTCTATTTTTCTGACTATTTCAATGATGAATATTTGTCATTCTACTAATTTGTTAGGAAGTTTTAGATTTCTGTTTTTTGGTTACTCGTTTTAAGTTGCAATTGTTTTTTCAATTCTGGGAACTGGTATTGGGATGCCAGTTCCTAGTCGGTGTCTGGAAAGGAGTACATTTTACAGATGATATCATAACCTAAAAAGTAAGGATTGGAATTGCTCTTATGTCTATATAAGTATATAAACAAAATGAAATGTGCAATAGGAATTTAATGGTCAATGGTGAATTAAAACTAGGTTTTCTGACATCATCAGATCTTCATATTGCCCCATACTTTTATGTACATAGGCAGGTGACGCTTGGTTTTTGGATTCGCCGGAGCAGTCACTAGGGTTTATCCTAGCAGATGAGGGCTTTGATGTATGGGTTGGAAATGTGCGTGGGACATTTTGGAGCCATGGACATGTTTCCTTGTCAGTGACAGACAAGGTAGGTAAAGAATATAGAAATTATGCATTCTCCTTTTTACTCAGTAACTTGTGGTTTTTGTTATTCAATGTTTGGCGGGGGACCTGAAAATTGTACGCAAAACTTCCTTCAATATTTGCCAATTTATCCATATCAGGGTAGAGTGGGAACACTGATAAGCATCTAATTTTTTTTCCCTGAAGGAATTTTGGGACTGGAGTTGGCAGGAATTAGCAATGTATGACCTTGCACAAATGTTACATCATATAAATTCAACAACAAACTCCAAAGTTTTCCTTGTTGGACACTCACAGGTCTTGCATCTCACTGCTTATGTCTGTTTACAAGTGTACACAATCATCTAAGTGTGCATTTTATTATTTCACTCAATCTGTAGGGGACAATTATGTCTTTAGCTGCTCTCACACAACCAGGTATAGCAGAAATGGTAGAAGCTGCAGCTCTGCTTTGTCCGATATCATACTTAGAACATATAAGTGCTCCACTTGTTCTTAGAATGGTTGGTTTTCATCTGGATCTGGTGAGCATATTTGGCATTCTCCAGAATAAGTTACACAAGCAGTTCCTGCTGACCTGATCATCTTATAATTTCTTTTCTCACAGATGGTACTTGGAATGGGCATACATCAATTGAACTTTAGGAGGTTTAATCATTATCGATCTCTCTCTCTATCTCTCTGGTTTTGACTTAGTCTTACTCATTCTGTGGTATTCTTTATATCCAGTGAATTCTTAATTAACCTTCTGGATTCCATGTGCGATGGTCACTTAGAATGCAATGACTTGCTAACTACCATAACAGGTCCTACCTCTCTCTCCGTCTTTCTCTCACACACACAAAAGTTCTTTATGTCTGTTGTCTAAATTCTTCTCTGCATGTTTTTCATACTACAAGCAGAGGTTTTTCTTGGATATTAATGCTATTGACTTGTGGTTGCTTTATCTTTTAATATAATTTTTAAACTGTTCTTAAATTTTGGAAACTTTTATAGGTATATTGATCCCTTGGCCATTATTTTTCCGGTAATATAACCCCAAAATATTGACTTGGTAGAAAGCCCTAAATAAAACTTCACCCGTCCAGAACAACGTCCATTGAAGTCTTCTTTTGGTTCCACCAAGAAATCTGGAATAGTTGTACATTGATTTTTTGCCGATAACCCTGTGAGAAAATCTAGTTTGGTGGGTCATAAAGTTGTATCCTATAGAGTAGAGGTGATAAAATTTCTGTTTAATGGATTAAACAGAAGATATATGATTCTCGAATGCTTCAATTTTCTGCCTTTTCTCTTCTTTAATAATTTTTGGGGTTCATATTGTGTATGTTTTAATGTTTCAGGGAAGAATTGTTGCTTCAATAATTCACGTGTGGATTTCTATCTTGAGTATGAACCTCACCCATCGTCTGCAAAAAATTTGCACCATCTTTTCCAGAGTATTCTCCAAACACATCCTTTCTGCTCTTATTCATGCAAATGAACTAAAGTGCATGAGTTCTGTATTCAGAGTAATTGTTTTTGTTTCATTTTGTTCTAATGAGGCTATTTATTGGCGAAGCAATGATAATTATTTTTTGATTCTGTTGAGTTATTATAAGCCAATTTTTTTTGTTTCTTTTTTTAATTTGTGGTGATTGGTTAAAAAGGAACAATTGAGTTCGTAAGGTAATCAAGTTAGATGACATTATCCTTATTTCTTTTTTGTTTTCTTCTTATTTCTTTATTGTTTTCTTTCTCATTTTTCCTTAATGGTTGTTTATTAAACAGGATATGATTCTGTACTGGTAGATTATAACTAAGTTATTTTGTTTTCCTTTTCCAATGTTTGACAGTGATCCGTAATGGTAAATTTTGCCGGTATGATTATGGGATAATCAAGAACCTTAGACTTTATGGTCAGTTTGAACCCCCAACGTTTGATCTTAGCCGCATACCCAAGAAGTTGCCAATATGGATGGGTTACGGGGGTCATGATGCTTTAGCAGATGTGTCAGACGTGGAGCACACTCTTGAGGAGCTGCAATCCAAACCTAAGTTGCTTTATTTGGAGAACTATGGTCACTTAGACTTCATTGTGAGTGTGCAAGGAAAGGAGGATGTGTTCAACCATATGATTGAGTTTTTCAGGTCATTGGGAAAGTCTAGCTCTCTCTAATGGTTAAAGGTGTGGATGTGATCTTCTGATTAATTGTATGCATATGTTGTAAATGCCATTTATGTTGTAATTCATTTTCATGCTTGTAAAGGTGGTTACCTAGAAATATCATTAATTAAATAAGTTGTCTTAAATTTTCATGGTCATAGACTAGTCCGCACAAAACACGGAAGTAGATGTCTTGTTACACGTTTATTTGTTTATAATTCTATCCTGACACTATTTTTCTAGGATGAAAGATGAAAGTTCCATTGGGAGATGTTACAGGCGGCCAGGTTGGCATCAAACAATTAATTCTGGACCCTGTGGAGGTGGAAAAGCCATTCAACTAGATCTGCATTCGAAAGACGCGAAAGGCCTATCAGAGAGCTAATGCAGTGAGTTGTGCTTGTCCTGATATAGCCATAACTTGCATTCCACTGTATTGTATTGTGGTGTGTATGTCTTTTCTTTTCTTACCTGGAAATGATTATGAATATAATTCATTTCTCTGTTTTTCTTGGGTTTCCATGAATGGTTTCGCCCATAAAGTATTCCTTTGACAAATGGTGCGGAACTATTGAATGAACAGTCTTCTTTAAGCTCTCGTTTGTAGCATATTCAAACTATTTCTGATACGCATGTGTGGGAGGAATGGGGTTGGATGGGCTTGAGAATTGATTATTTCTTCAAATTCTCCACTTATGTTTTTGTTTTCACTTCTCACCGTGAGTTACGTAACACCTTAGACGCTATTCTTACTTTCTGTTGTCTTTTATCGTCGACCTATTAAAACATCATTTCTGTACATTTAATAAAGATGAGTGATAGAATGACATCAATTGATGTGAAGTAATCCTATGGATTCATTTAGGGACCATAATAATAAACAATACCCTGAGACAAACAGCGTCTGACTAAAAATTTTACTGAACTACTGTATACGGTTTGAGAAATATCAGAACTATCCAGACTTACCGTTAATTAATAGAGGTTATTTTGATATAATCATTGAAAAAGAAAAAAGAAACAACAAAAAAGAAAAAAAGTTCTTAAGAATTATTTGACGGCGACGACATTATTGATTTAAATAATAACAACAACAATAATTGAATCAAAAATATTAATAAACTAAGATAAGAATAAAGAAATTTAATAATAATAATAATAATAGAATAAAACTAAAAGATAATACTAATAATAAGATAACTATAAAATACATAATAAAATAATTAATAAAATAAAGATGAAAGAGATAAAGATGAAAGAATAAAATAAAAGATAAAATAAGTAAATAAATAAACAAACAAAATGATTTAAGGAGGGAGTGCTAAAAATGTTCAAGATAAATATAAAATATAGGAATCTCACAAAAAGATTCAAAATACCTATAAAAAAGAGCAAGATTCTTTATCCAATTATAGTTTGTTAAAGTTTTTTATTGAGGACTAAGTCTTTAGCAAGTTCCAGTAAAAATACTTTATTCATGATCACCTCCTTTTAGCTCTTTTTAAGACTTCCTCTTTTTCTCTTATACTCGTTAAATATAATATTCTCACATCTCTTCATTGGAGTATCAAGATGTTTCTTCTTAATATATCTGAATCACTTAAGTCTTGTCTCCCTTAATTTATTAATAATATTAGCCATTTTTAATTTATCTTTTATAAATACATTTTTTTTACCTTATCTCTTCTTGTAAATATACACATCCAACGGAGCATTATTATCTTTGTTACTATTAACTTATAATTATGCACCTATTTAATGGACACTACATTAAGATTTATAGGACTAGCTAGTCTATCACTATAGTTCTCCTTCCAACTCCTCTCCAACTTTGTGCTCACATGCATATTCATCATATTCTTCCTCTTCTACTTCTCCCATCATGTGAAAACCTCTATTACGACATTCATAAGCAAAGTAGCCCCTCTTATTGCATCATAAGCATTTCTTGTTACTGATGCATTTTTTAATCCCAATCTTAGTTACGACTTTGCCTTTATGTTCAACTCCTTAAGAATTTAGCATATGTTTTATAGTGCAAATCTTAATGCAACAAGTGTTGGTTTAAAATTTTGCACCATTGTAGTTGTCTTTATACTAAACTTCATGATTTGACTCTGAAATTTTTTAGTTACTTATTGTTTTAAGTATTGTTCCGCTCTTAAAGCCAAGTGATATACATCTTCAAGGCTATAATCCTCTAAATTATCAATTTCTTATGAATTTCGACCCTTAAGCCAATTTTGTAGTGAGATATAATTTATTGTTCTGACTCCATTCCTTCACATCGGATACAAAGTTTATCAAATACTTTGATATACTCAGTTACCGATATAATCCTTAGTTTAAGGGTTGTCATTTGATATTGGAGATCTTCTTGATAATGAAATGGTAAGTATTTTTCTGATAACTTATGTTTCATCTTTACCCAATCAATAATTGATAGTTGGCCTCTACCAATTTCTACTAGATTTTTAGAATGTCTAACAAGCATTATTTTTGCGAATCGAACTTTTCTATCTTCCGACATGTAGAACTAGTCAAAAAAAATTTCCACTTTTGTTGTCCAATCTAAAAACAGGTGTGTATTCATATTTCCTGCAAAATCATAGGCTTCAGTATGAACTTTTTAAATAAGGTCATCAAGTTTGTTGTGTATTTCAACTCTATCGTGGCTTCTAAAGGCTCTCATACGCTCTCCATGTAGTTTTGGTTTGGTTCTTTATCTTGAATCTCTCGGAAGACGTTGATTTCCTAACCCCATTCATTGTTAATTAATTAGCCTCTTTATCTTGGATTTTACTTTTTCCACCCTCAACATCAAGTGTAGTTTATTGTTTGATATTATTTTCTATACTAGTTCTTAGGGCACCTTGTGATTAAGTGTCATTAAGGTCCAATCTTTCTATAACTCTTAAAAGTATTTCGTCTTGCTCTTAGTCACTAAATATTCCTCTATTCCCTTTTGCTACATGTCACTATTGTGAACCAAAAGCTCTAATATCAAATTGATGTAGTTTAAATAGAAAAATTATTAACTAGTAGCTAAAACTCACAAAACTAGAAATGTGACTAGTATTAGGCTAGTATTTTAGGGTTTAATATGGATGACATTTAAGATTTTGGTTGCTAGAATTTTGTAGTGAACAAAAAGAGTGGAAGGTAGAAAACCAGGAATCACTCCTAGAATCTAAGAATCACTTTTAGAAGAAAGCATCACACATTCTAGTTGAAACTCAAGTTTGCATAAAAATTTCATATTGCTTGTTATTGAAGGTTTTAGAACTCTTATTTTAGTAGGCAAGAGTTCCTGACAAATTTAAATTACATTCTAATAAAATTTTTACAAATTTTAAATAACTAGGATAATATATAAAAAATAGAATAATATATTTGATTACTGCTACTTCCTCTCTAATAAGGAATCCTAATGCAATCTAAAATTTAACCCTTATCTTTGATGTCAACTTAATTATCAATCAACATTCCATCAAATTAAAACTTGAGTTGACTAATCTTTCATCTTTTATTTCTTTTATAGACTTTAAATTCTTTTGCATCACCCTCTATCTTAGACATTGCTTCTGTTTCATGGCATCATTAATTAATTCCACTATTCGTGAAGCATCTTGTGCCAATTTTTAAGACCTTGGTAGTGATTCCTAGTTTGTTACCACAATAGTCCTTCAAAATGATGCGTACTTGAAGGAAGAAGATTTTTGCTTGTTTAACCATTAAATGCAATTTCACATCTCAATTCCTGTGTCTTGGTAATCTTCATCACCAAGAGGGAATAGAGGACCTATTCAGTGAATCGGACAGGGATCGGACATGGAGTATCTAGCATCTTTCTCGAACTCAAAGAATTAATTGAGTCCGTAGCCCACATTTACTTCTTCATGCTTCGTGCATGTAAGAGAATTTGGGGAAATGGATCTGAAAGGAAGAACATAGCATAAGAAGCAAGTCTTCAGTCCTGGTAATTGAACACCCATTTTAGGATTTGTTAAGTTGGGAATGGATTGAGCTTGTTGTAGAACCGATTGCAAATGGCGCAAAGTGAACATGCTGAATCCAAAATATCTACTACTTATAAGAGTGGATATTTTATTTAGAAGTATACATCACTCTTAATTTTTTAAAGATGATTCTTCAAAAGAAAAAACAACCAGATAGTGAAAGAAAAAAAAAACAAAGTTGTTTCGATTATAAGTGTATAATTCTCAGTTTCGTAATCTTCATACTTCGTGGAATGACCCTCACAAACTGAAAAAGCTATGCCATTAAGAATGAATGATGTTGAAGTTGTCTATCACACATTTCGATCGTACTAGGTATTAAGATAAGGAGTTTTAGATATTATTTACACTTTCCAGTGCACGTTAGAAATGACATGAATAATTCATGGCCAAGCCCACACAAATGGGAAACAAAGGAAGACCCAATAGCGGCAATAGCTAACGATGTCAATCCAAGTAATCCAATCACATCTTTCATCAAAAAGAATCAAAGCTAATGGATTAACGACTTCGACAACTATATATGCTGACACAAATTTTCTGATCATACCTGATTCACATTCTATAATCATAATACAGAATATCAAGTACCCAATTATCCTAACATGGATAGATCATAGTACAATGGCAATGATGTTGTCTATAATGGTTTCGTTCCATTTTACACTGCAGTATCATTGTGCTACTGGTTCTTTCCACTAACATTCTTGTGGCCATTCCCTGTACTAGGACCGGAGTTCTTGACGTCTTTAATAGCTTGGAGATCTTTGTACTTGTGTCCAACACCAGGACTTGGCCCTGAATCCTTCACTTCGCCATTAATAGACAAACTCCGAGCTAAACCTTCAGGCTTATCTATACGAACATCGCCGGCCAACCTTGAACCACTAAACCTTCGTGCTTCAACTCCTTCAAGCAACGTTGTTGTTAACGAGATCACGGAACACAGAAGGAGAAAACAGAAGACTTTGCTTGTGTTATTCTCCCTACTCATGATAGAAATGTTCCGTATTTTCACCAACCTTCTTTTTTTTATTTGGTGAAGTAGCTTCGTGCACAACAAGATTCTATTTATAATGGCTGAAAGGTTGAGGTGAGGTTTGGGGAATTGTTTGACTAAAATGGTATGCTATCATCCAAAGGCATACGAGACTTTAGAAGCTAGAAGTCATTTGACTTGCCGCCACCTTTGGTTCATGGTATGGGGAACCATCAAGGCCGTTTCTTCGGAAAGTGAACCTCTCGGTAAAATAAAGGATGGCCAAGTGATCCAAGTTCTAACATTACAAGCAAAAGTCAAGATCATGATTTTTAGTATCGTTACGTTGTTAATTCATTTAAAGTAATAAAAGCCAATTGTTACATTTTGCAACGCGTCCAGCCTCCCATTTGGATTTGGACAGCAACTTTCAGTCTAATTACTACCAATTCATGTGTCTGTGTGTGCGTAATTTTGAGATGGAAGAAAAATCAAGGATCCAATTTAGATTAAAGAAAATGAGATAGAATTGTAGTGAAAAATTACCTATCTCTTAGTTAGATATGAACTTGGCCTAAAAGATTGGATATAAGTAACTTTCCTGATCTCATCGGGAGTTTCCAACAGTAGAAAACAGAATTTCCTAGACCATTGAGATGAAATGCATGAAAGATAGCGACAACCACATTAAAAAGTTAGAGAGATATGGGAAAGCTGTAATATATAATTAAAGGTGGTTCGTGTAAGTAACGTGGTGGACTAATTGACATGGTGAATCTTTAGTCAGCATAAGTTGAAACTATTCTTGCAAGAAAATAAACCGCTATTAATGGTTTAATAGTAAACCTCGTAAAAAGAGGAAATTATGACTTTCTCTTTGTTAACACTTCAAATTTTGATCAATATTATGAATACAGAATTGATATTAGTGTCCGATTTAACTTTAATATAGTATAGTATCGATAATGATCAATATCAAATATCATCTCTCAAATTTTTAAAAATTACAAAATATTGTAGCTCTAATTTGGTATCTGTATCGACCAATACTGAATGTCGATTTTTGAATTTTTAAAATTTATAAAATATGTCTTCAATTAATAAAACTATAAAAAGAACCCTTCAATATTTCTTAATCAAATACTTAAAACCTTATTTTTGAGTTATTGATGTGATTACTAAAATATACAAAAAAAAAACTTTCTATTCCTTTTACTCTTTTTATTTCTTTAATTATCATTAGAAAAGAATATAATTAATACATATTGATTTTGTAGTAGAATCTAACATCACAGGTTAAAGCTTTTTATTACCTAATTAAACTTTTGATTTCAGTTATTACTTAAAGCATATTCAAATAATTCTTAAATGAGCAATTGTGAATTATTGTTACATTTGAAAATATTAATGGTTAAATTTACTGACTCTTAACTTTAACTACTTTAACTTAAAATTGAATGTTTAACAAAAGACAAGATATAAGTTGTAATCTTGTCTAGAGGTGGTGATTTGGTGGCTAGTCTGGTGACATTGAGGGCTTGAAATGAGAGAAAGGCGGAAGAATGACAGGTTGGGGATGAAAGGCTTAAGAAATTAGACTTAGAAAATTTTATCTTTTTTAATTAAGTCCTTCACTTTTTTAAATTTACAAATTTCAACAATATCTAATTGATGCTTTTGTTATCGACTGACATCGACCTTATTATGTTTTATGTTTCAGTACAATTTTTTAGCCTGTGTAGTACAAAACAGAAAACTTTGATTTTGACATCTTTTATGGTCTAATTTGATTTAATATTTAGGTAAATTACATTTTAAATTTCAAACTTTTATTAATGTGGTAATTCTAATTATAATTACCAAATATTTAAACTTTTAATTTAGTGCAATAATAACATATCTTCTACTTTAGATATGAGCTCGTGAAAGTAGGAAACAAAAAATATCTATTTTAGTTCTATCACCAGTTATGTTGTCCTCTTTATATGTCAATATATAGTTGACATTTACAGTAATTTAAAATTTTAAAATAAAATAATTCTTTTAAGTTTTAAGGTGAATTTCAGCTATGAATTATTTCTGAATTGGAAAGACTTCTATAGAATCATATATTCTGATTAACCATCATCTTATACCATATAAGCAATATATAGAGCAAAAGAAGAATTAAAAAGATTTAAAACGAAGTTAAAAATAAATAAGTAAAACTCATTCCCAAGTTGTGTTAATACCAAAAATATTATCAAAATAAAGCCTATTCTTTAAGGCTTCAATTGTAGTTAGCACTAAATCTTTCAATAGAGTGCTTCTCTCTTACTCAGTTGGTAGTTCCTGTATGGTGTTCTTCATCCTCAGTCCTGAGCTATCCTTATTCAACATACCTTTATAATCCTTTCTTTAATACTGCTCCATCATCCTTAATCCCTTCACGCAATCTTTAACATTATGTTCACTTCCCTTATCATGTTTGGTAAAGATAAGAAAACCTTATAACCATCAAAGCTTTTTTTTTAATTCCATTATGGGCAAAATGGTCCAAAACCCTACTATAGCTCCAACCAAGGCCCTAGATTCCTTTACTCCATTTCCCTCACGCCCTAACTTATCTGCTGAACTTTCTTTATAAGATCCACAAAAATCTCCATGTCTTACCAAAGCACCCTACTCCTAATACTCAAAGCATATATCTTGTTGGGACCCGATCTCAAGATCGGACCCTAACCGAAAAATAGAACGTAGAAACGAATAGCAAAGAGGCGGAACAAATCAAACGGATCTAAAGACGAAAACAGAAAGCAAATCAAAGCGTATCACAAAACGAAACGAGCGAAAACGAATAGCGAAAACAAAATGCGAATCGAAAGGCGGACAAAAGAAAACAAACGTGACAATCAAGCGGCGCTTCATATTGCTGCCAATCCAGTCTACCACGAACGTACCAAACATATTGAAATTGATTGT
>JANSVI020001734.1:36761-48110 GCA_025434765.2 Erythroxylum kapplerianum | reverse complement strand
GACTTTGCGGAGCTATATCATCTGCTGATTTTTATCTCCTTGCACATGCCAGTTACTCCAGCTACATCAAAGATTCTCAACGATGGAACTTTTGCAAAGATGAAGAAAGGAGTTAGAATTGTCAATGTTACTCGTTGAGGAGTAAGTGATGAAGATGCTCTGGTAAGGGCACCAAATGCTGGAATCGTTGCTCAGGCAGCTCTTGATGTTTTCACACAAGAGCCCCCGGCAAGGGACAACAAATGGGTGCAGCATGTGAATGTTACCGCAACTCCACATCTTGGTGTTAGCACTGTGGAAGCTCAGGTTTTTTTTTTTTTTTTACCCACTTGGTGGATCAATCTTCTATTAATTTTACTATGCTAGTCATTAGCATTATATGACATTTAAATTTGATATGCAGGAAGGAGTGGCTGTAGAAATAGCTGATGCTGTGCCTGTTTCCGGGGCTTTAAGAGGAGAGCTAGCTGCAACTGCAGTCAATGCATCGATGGTCCAGCTGAGGTATATCACTTTTCTGTTGTCATTTTATGATTATGTTGAGGACTGGTTTGGATATGATTATTGAGAACTGCAATGCTTTGCTTATGTTTTTGGTTCCTGCATCTCAGGTTCTGACAAAATTGAAACCATTCGTTATTCTTACTGAAAAACTTGGAAGACTTGCAGTCCAACTAGTGGCTGGTGGTAGTGGTGTGAAAACTGTAAAAGTAACTTATGCTTCTACCAGAGCTCCTGATAGCCTTGACACCAGGGTGCTTCGTGCAATGATTACCAAGGGACTGATCGAGAGCCCATATCCCGTGTTTTTGTGAATTTGGTCAATGCTGACTTCACTGCCAAACAGAAAGAGATACAAATAACTGAAGAACGGATTCTTCTAGATGGTTCTCCAGAGAATGCGCTTGAGCATATCCAGGTTCAGATTGCCAATGTCGAATACAAGTTTGATAGTGCCATATCAGAGACAGGTGAGATAAAAGTTGAGGGATGAACAAAGGACGGAATTCCTCGCTTGACCAAGGTTGGATCTGAGCTTAGAAGGTAGCATCATTCTCTGCAGACAGATTGATCAACCAGGTATGATTGGCAAAGTGGGGAGCATATTAGGAGAGAAGAACGTGAATATCTGCTTCATGAGTGTTGGAAGGATAGCTCCTCGAAAGCAAGCTCTCATGGCAATCGGTGTTGCTGACCAGCCAAGCAAGGAGAGTTTGAAAAAGATTGGTGATGTCCAAGCCATTGAAGAGTTTGTTTTCCTTAAATCGTAACGTGGCCTTGGTTATTTAGCCTTTAGATTACTTTTATCCTATGATAATCATTCTTGGGTAGGAATCATAACTCATCATTTAATTCCCAAATTTTGGTTCCTTCTGGCAGTTTTTGGAAGATTTTATGTACTATCTTCAGGTTCTGTTGCGTCTGTAATTCAATTATATCTGCTTTTTTATACGGGCAATTGGCCAAGCTTTTATTAAGGTCCATGTAAAAAGGATTCCACTTTGCAGGCTCCAAGCACACTAGTAG
Organism: Erythroxylum kapplerianum; assembly: GCA_025434765.2. Classification (NCBI taxonomy): domain Eukaryota; kingdom Viridiplantae; phylum Streptophyta; class Magnoliopsida; order Malpighiales; family Erythroxylaceae; genus Erythroxylum; species Erythroxylum kapplerianum. The sequence continues at coordinate 46,583 of JANSVI020001734.1, read as the reverse complement.
ATGACATAACCATGAATATGGAGGCTGTAATGAGTAAATGAATATAGCTTCTAGTTTGAATAAATAACTTGGTTTTTCACGGGGATTGATTTCTCTAATATTTGATGTTGCATACGTTCTTGTGAAAATAGCTCCTAATCTCATAGAACACTAAGGCAGACAAGCTCCCCTCAACTCTTTCTGCTTCCTGCACCTGCATTACCTTGGGTTATACATCGATCAACGAACCTCACAATCGCAAACAATAATCTGTCAACTGTAACAGTAGAAAAGAGAATTTTGGGCCTGTAACCTCCCTTGATGATTGAAAGCTCATGTTCTGTTATCTCGTTGTTCTAACTGATCTAATTTTCTGTATTTATCAGAAGAACTATTTATACAACAGTCATCTATCACACCCACAAATCTTATTGAAGGTGGCCATACCCTTGTTCCGAGGCTAGTGAAAATTATGAACCTGAAAGGAATGAGACGTCGGCTAGAGTTGTGGGCAGGGAGACGCCTAAGTTGTGAACAGCTAAGTAAGCTGCAATACCAGCAGCATAACCAGCAAAAGCAAAACCACTCACCTGGAGATTTGAGAAAGAATCCATTACTTGAAGTTGGCAAAAATCCAATAAAGTTACTAAGGGCAATACATACCTTACGCATGTACCAAAAGAAGTCCACTTTTTCCATGCCCATATAAGCAACTCCTGCTGCAGAGCCAATTACTAGCAAGGAACCACCAGTTCCAGCACAATATGCAACTAACTGCCAAAATTCAGAATCTTGGGGAAAGGAGGTAAGATCATACATTCTCATTGTAGCTGCAACCAATGGGACATTGTCTATAATTGCTGATACCACCCCTACTGCACTGGCAATGAGTTCAACGTTGGGAATATGAGCATCAAGGTAATTTGCCAATTCACGAAGAATCCCAGCAGCCTCCAAACTGAAAAAAAGAAATGAATGTTTTTAGACGTTTATTATGAAGAAGGAACCAATTTCACTTGTCCTGGTTAATGCAGGCATTTTATTTTCATGCAGATACACATAAAATGCTAGAATGTCAAGCATGCTGTTAGTCAGACGATACAACAGATAGTCTTTTCTCTTTGAAATTTCAATAGCTTACACAACACAATTGCTGCACCAATGACGACCTTGGTTTATAATTGGTTTCACAAGCAATAACTGAAGGTCTAAACAATCTAAATCTCTAATGCCGTAGAAGTTTGGCATGAAGAACTGTTGATCCTAAAAGTCTATTTAATTCATCGTATCTGAATTAGATGGGTAGAATCGGCACTTTAACATGACATTTTCAGACTGAGGAAAAGTCAATAAACCGCAACGTCCACACCTATGGACAAGCAAAGAAGGGACGGCAAAAAGGAACTAAGCCTCTTTAAATAGTATATTGGTGGCTTTCGTGAAGATAAGACTCCTAAAGTAATCAAACTAAGAAATCTAGCTGTGAATCTCAACCTTGTGCATACTTCCAGTGAATCCCAGTACTAATATAACAAAGAGGGGAAAAAACTGCCAAACACCACAAGGTTCAAATCAAAAAATGTGCTTTTGTGTTCATACCTGCTGACAGACAGAAGGATGCCGAGGAAGAAAAGGGCCCCTTGAGTGTCAATTCGTGACAAAGCCTGTGGTACTTTTAACTTTTGCCTTTCTGACTCGCCGTAATGAATAGCATCAGTTAGAATCCATAGAACTCCAAGTCCAAGAAGCATACCCATGTAAGGAGGCAATCCAGTCAGGGCCTTGAACACTGGAACAAAAACCAGAGCACCAATGCCCACAGCAAAAACAAGCTGCCCTCTCGGAGCCATCTGCTCAGTGGCCAAGACATTGGAAGAGCCCTGTCCTTTTCCGTTAACTTCACTGAATGAAAATGAGAAACTTGTAATTTCCGTTGACAAGTCTTGACAAACACTTAAATTACTTAAATCCCTAACTCTGTTTTTGATTTAGCAATGCAAGAAGAATACCTAGTTAAAGACAATAGAGCAAGTGGAACGGCTAGAGAAACAGCTGAAGGTATGATCAAGTCCTGTGATCAAGAACAGAATAACATCACATTTTTCAATTGACATCTATATTAGGTGGTAAATTTCTTTGTAGGTCAAATATTAGGAAATCATTAACAAGGTTAAAAGTAAGATCTCAGTACCATTATGTCATGCACATACATAGCCACGTATAATTCCATAAACATACTATAATGTCCCACTGTTCAACACAGAGTACGTTTCATGTTACTGAATCATCAGAGTCCTTCTAAGCCTATGCCCAAATATTATAACTAATCAGCAAAACATTTGGACAATGCATCTCATAGAACATTTAGAAACATGAACATGGGCATATTTTGAAACTTAAGAATCCATTTCCAAGGATAACAAGACCTTCATTGTCTGCAATGTGGATATCTGACCATGAATCCATAGCATAGTAGTTGTAACATCACCAATAGGGGTCCACGCACCACCAGCATTTGCTGCAATCACAACAACAGCTCCTAGAAGCCTGTAAATGAAGCCCAAACATGCTGATGAAGTTCTAAATCGATTGATGTTTGTTTAACAAACAAATAGGATATATACAAAGTGAGTGCAGATAAGCCTAATTTGGTTGAGTGCACTGTGGCATCTTTCCTCCACACTAGACAGGATGAATTCATGTTAAGCGTTCTGATAAAAACAAATTTCAATAGTCTATATACTATTAAAGATTGAACCTTCTTCTTCATTCTATCTTTAGCTGGAGATAAATATTGAAATCTATCTCTATTTAAATCAGTTCTCCAATAATTTTATATATGATGATACTAATAATTCAACAAAAATAAACACCAACTCTATGATGCAACATTGCTGAACCCCTTATATGCCTAATTCAATCGATGCTATGTTTGTCATGACTGATGCTTATTATATGAGCTTGGAAATTTGAATCCACAAAACCATTATCGTGGATTGTTTAGGAAGACTCCAAATTTGATATGATATATTGTGAAAATTGAGCAGAGCATACTTGCGGTATTCTGATGGAGGAACCAATTTCCTCAACAGCGAAACCATGACAATGGTAGATGTCAGGTTGTCAAGAATTGAGCTAACGAAAAATGTAACAAAACCAATCTGCAATATATTACAGAAAACCAGGTTAGAGTTTTATCTAAACTCAAAAGCAAGGAAAAAAAAGAAGAGAAATCTACAACTTCAAGCTGAAAATTTCACAGAATAAAGTGGATCTCTATTTTCTCCTGAAGAAAGAATAGCCAAAATGAGAGAAGGGAAAAGTGAAAAGTAGCTGACTTATATCCCACTTCAGTGAAGATAGCAAAGTACACTTTATACGCCAACTAAACCAAAAGTTGAAAAAGGAGAACGAATATTCAATGTTAACAACTGAAGATAGAAACACAAACATATCTAACACATAAGCTAATTCAAATTGGACACTAGGATTATGTTACTTGATCAGGAAAATTGATGAATTAGACTATAGGCCATTGAATTTATCTACTTTCTTGATCAGAGCTAGCCCAACTTCTATTGATATCAATGGAGTAAAGGTCAGAAAAATAATCAAGAAATCAACACACATAGGGATTAGAGAAAAGGGAGGAACACAAGATTTATGTGATTCATACATCCACAACCAGTCACTAGCATTCACTACTAATGGCAGAGTAAAATAGATATATTTATACCTAGACTTATTCCTTTTACAACATGGACAAAAGAAAACCCAAATTACAAATACTCTTTTCCTACTCCTACTCCTATTTCAATAAGGAAAGACATTAGAAACCATTCTACTGTAACAGGGGGGCTCCACTCCCTCCACCACCATTCCCTAAGTGTGGATGAGCTTTACCTGGGGCTGGCTTTCACAGCAGCCCCTACTCACAGAATCTCCTCCCGTAATCAGGAGCAACAGAGATAATTATATACTTCGTTTAAAATATCATCCATAACTCAGCAGTAAATAAATTATGTACTCCATTTAAAATATCAATCGTATCCCAACAGTAAATACCAGTACAAACATTAAAGAATATTAGAGAAGACTAGATTAATGCAAGTATATCTATTCAGTCTCCTGTTAGAGGTTCTCACTGGAAAAAATTGAGAACGAATATACTTAATTGAATATGGAAGTAGAAATATAGAACCAACCACCCATAGCAAAGTCCGTGGCTTCCGAGTGGTAATGTTGTCAGTGACCAGCTTAAATCCTTGATGAGCATCAACTATCTCAACAATGGTCATAGCACCAAGCAAGAAAAACACTATCTCGCTGACTTCTGCAGAAGCATGTGATAATTCTGAAATAGCTATATCAGTTGAAGGAGCCTGCTCAAAAAATGAGAATAGCCAGAATATTACTAGAGATTGTCACAGGTAAGGGATGCAGAAAAGAAAAAGAAGAGAAAAAAAATCTGATTAACAGCAAAGGACACTGAAACTCATACAGACTGGCCATGCATTTAAAAACGCTAAAAATTTCAAAAACAAATCAATCTTGAAAAAAAGGGGTAACAAACCAGCTAGAATGGTAAAACAAGCTCATCAACAAATTAGAGATCGAAAGCAACACATTTAGCAGCATGTGATCATTTTGAAGTGATATTGAACGTCCATTTGACGTTATAAATAGGAGATTACCATTGCCATGAGGATTAAAAATTTGAACAAAAAAAAACATAAATGTGATTATATTTCGTTAAAGATGTAGACTGCTCCAAACACAAAAATTAGCAATGAAAAGTTTGAAACAGAAAAGAGAGCTTGCCCGTGAAGCTGCCAATTTGTTTATGCCGTCCCAATATAAGGCAAATGGACTGATTATAAGAATGCACTTAAAAGAATCAATAAACAAAAGCCAATGTTTAGCCATTAATCTAACTTATGGATGAATCTCAAGAAGCACCATTGAGATAGTGCAAGAAAAAGGCATCACCGTTCCGGTCTAATACTGTAACTTGTATTAAACATGTGAATCCAAAAGTATAAAACAAACTAAGGATTATAATACAGAAGCTGAATGATGAAACTCAACAACAACCATATCGACTGCATCCTCTATGGGCATATGAAAACAGCTACCAAGGAAAAAATAGTTGATAGAGAAATCTACATAAACCCAAATCAGATGTTGTAGGCAATTTGAAGCATGTGAAATTAATCTTACCCCAATGCTTCGTATTACCCATAGGCTTACAGCCATCAATAACCCTACTCCACTTTTGTTGAAAGCAAGAGATTCTTCAAAAACAATGCCTGCATATCCAATTCCAAACAGCAATGCCATAGCAAGATCCTATCACGGTTTATTTCATCGTATCAACTTCTAATCTTCATTGTCATACATAGAATTCATTAATTTTAAGTGCATGTTCTGTGGCAGACAATCAAATTAAAGAAGCATGCCACAACCATCGTTGGCAAGTACCTGATTTGCTGCAACCCATGAATGGCTGATGGCCATTGCCCCTGTGGCAACCGCTGTAAAAACGGCAAGGGTTTTTAGCAAATCAGTCTTTGGCTGGTATGATGCTGCAAATTCTTGTGAGCTCGTTTCGTCTAGTGAACATAAAGGATCACATGTTTTGGATTCTGGCGCCAACTCCTGATTATATGCCAAAGCGTCAATTTAACGAGTAAAGCAACAGTCGTGAACATGAATGCACTAAAGAACAAAAAGGAAAGGAAAAAAAAAAAAAGAGAAAACAAAGCTAATCCAAATCGTAAATGTCATTCAACGATGAACACTTAACAAGCTACGTTCTGAGTCAATAAGTTCGCGACCAACTATTCCTTTGAAGAATTTGGCGTAAGTTCTGACTAATGTCACAAAAATAAATCCCCAATCTGAAAAAGGAACACTACTTATTAATTAGATAACAAATGAAACTGGATCTTATCTCCATTCCAGTAGAAGGGATTCAAATCCCACATCAAATAAATTTATGAGCGCATCAGATAAATTTTGAAACTTTCTAAGCCTCAATACCATAATCACGAATTTGTTTCAGAATATACATGGAAAATCAATTTGGTACATAATAAGCTAAATGGTACTAGTCCAAGCCACCAACGAGGAAAGAGGGAAATGGGCACCCTTAAAAAACTGAAGCTTTATGAAACTGAGTAAGGAAACAGAACCTGCAGCTGTTTATCAATGTATGGCTGTTCAGATTGTTGTTGTATTGAAGAAGCAGGAGAAGATGAGGATGACCCTTTAGCCTTATCTTCAGCTCTAGCAAGCAGTCCATTACCAAGCACCCCTGGACCTTTTAATCCACACCAAGATGGGGAAAAACAAGACCGAGAGGGCAGCGACGATAGAGAAGTATGAGGAGATAGAAACGTGTGTTTCTTGGACTGGTGTCTGGGGTTTAAGTGGTATGTTCCAATGGACAAGGATGCCATCAAAGCTAACGAGTCTTTAAGGCAAAGTGGATGGCCTTATCTTAGGCTATATCTCTGGAGCTAAAGATTCTATTTTTGTTTGAGTCGTTTGCCAGTTGCATAAGAAAGCTAGCCGACTTGCTCAGGATCAAATGGCGTTCGGCAATATCACTATTCTTTATTTTATGTAGAAAAAGAAAAATAGAAAAATAACCATTCCCGACGTGTCATTTTGTGCCTCTCATTTATGTCACCTCGTCATCTGCGAGACCTGCGAGCTGCCACTTAGGTTGGATAATGGATTAGCTGTAATTGCTGCGTTGAGTTACAAATCTTTTCCTCTCTCGTTTACATCACCAATGGTATGACAGTAGTTCAAGTCTCTGCTTCACTCTCCACCCGCGTTACCCTTTCACTCCCTCTCTCTGTTTGCTCGTTTTCTTACTTCTTGTATTCATTTACCTTGGATCAGCGTATCATGTTGCAAATGTTTGTTCCATTAGACCAGCAAGAGCTTTCGCTGATTGCCCACTTCGATTTTAGCGCGAAAGGGACTACCTCTGCTACTGTCTGTCCGCTTTGTAAGAATTTCTACTAGTTTGCTGCACTTTGCTGCCTCTGCTGCTTGCTCCGCATCTGTTATTGCTCGGACAAATGTGCTACGTGTTAGTACAGGATTTTTTTAAAATATGAGGATGAATGGTTTTTAATGCTCTAAATTCAAACAAATCGTGTCTTTTGTTTGCCCCTCTGAGGCCCTGATTTGAAGTTGCATACTGCATTTGTGGGAAACCATTGCTGGATACAGGACATCAATTTAAGTTGTGAGAAAGCTAGAAACTTTCTGTGCTGACACGATTGCCCTCAGGTGTAGAAGATCTAAGCTTGAATGCGCGAATGCCAAGTTATATGCCCTCTGAAATCATTATTATGAGAATTCAGATACTTTTCTAACCCTTGGTGATTATTTCAGCCCAAGAACTAGTATCTATGCAAGTTCAAACATAATTGACACCACGTAACATTGAGTGCTTGAAGTTTGAGATTATTCTTGTATATAATAAAGTCATGCTTAACAACAGTTGTGGATGTTTTGGCAAGAATTGGCTTGCAATGGTTGGTTTTGTAGCGAGTGTTAATGTTGAAATAGCAACTGGCAAGGGCCTTCTGGAAGTATGACATGCTTTACTGTAGAGTTTTCCATGTCTAGTTCAAGAAATCAGTTGAATTGACATCCAAACATAGTCGTGTTCTAATATTGGTCAACGATACACGGTTTGAACTTTAGGAAGATCTTAAACATGATTAATGGAGACAGAACATATCTTTCGGTCAAAATGCAGGTGTTTCTGTGGTGGACAGTAATGGTGGAGAAAGAACCTCAGAAGCCGGCAACGGACTGGACTGGATTCTAAGTGATATTAGTGACTTCTGGTCGAACAATTTCTTCCTTTCTTAGGTTGAAAAATGCAAAAAGCCCTTTCCTTTGAGGCAGAGGAATATATGAGATGAATAGATATATTCACCACTCGGCTACAAATAAACCAGTAAATTACCTTCAAATGTTACGAAGTACCTGCTTTACAAACACTGAGTAGATCAACATCGTCCCAAAATGCAAATAGCAAGTTAAAACCAACTATTAATGTATTACTATTTGAGACCAACTTGCTAATATTATGAACATGGACACCAGGGTCATTTCCTCGATATATTAAACTTTGGAAATTCAATCTTGATATTCGCTACACTAGGATCACCCACTGTACATCCATGTTTCAGAGTGAAATAGGGGATGCAACCTTGTGATTGCAACAAGCAGAAGTTCTCTAGATATGGACAGTTTGAGCTATGCAACAATGTCTCTCACACGGCACAACTTAGCATCGTAGAGAATGCTCAGCCTTGTCGCATAATTAATGGAATGCAGCTTCAAGGCACCGATAATATATCATTTGACCATTTCACCCGATCAGATTCTGAACAACCCCCACAGAGGTCGCATTAGCTTTGTTGATGATGATGGTGATAAAATTTAAGGAGGGGGCATAAATAAACTCCTTGGACGCCACCAAGCACACGTGAACCTCTTGTAATATTTTGATACATACCACAATCTATGCGTTTTGATTACCCGAATCAACATTTGGTTATCGACAAGTTGGAAACATATAGAGCAAGCTTCCACAAGAAGATATCAATATTTTTTCTACATTCTCCAAAAACGGAACAAAGGACATGATGCATTTTGATAAATAGAAGTAAAAGCATCCTAGGAATAAAGCAAACCAGAACATTGTCAAACATGTGAAGCCAGCTTAAAATTGGAGAAACTGAATGTTTCTGGATTTGACAAAGTTAATGGCTAGTCTAACAAGAAAAATTCGCCAGTACCAGTTCCGATCAGAAGCTCATAGACTCGGCCCCTGTTAATTCTTTCTTCTGGTAGACTCGACCCCTCTTAATTCTTTCTCCTGGTTTTTCTTCCCTCCATCTTTGATTGCCTTTTTCTTGTTCTCTTCCTGGGGAGGTTGTGTGCTTTCTAAATGTTGATGGATGGATCCTAGAGGATCCGACAGAAATGCTGGATGGTTGAGGACTGTACTGAGTTGTTTCCCCTCTTTCAGTCTGATGGTAACCAGAACAGTTACTGTCACACAAGAATTATTGAAGAAATATAAACATATATCCAAATATTTGAACTTGAGCACATACATTAACTGTTTCCTGGATTTGCAGTTCAATTTAATCTCAGGAACTTCTTTTGGCTTCTGAAGACCCTTCAATTCGGGAAGGAACTCTGACAGAGTGGTAAGGTCATATGCTTTCAATTTCTTCTGCCGGCTCCGAAGTTTCTTTTTCTGTAGGAATATATAATCACTACTAAGTTACAAATTTCAATCGGTAAACTACCTCTAAATATTAATGAATTTCCACTATGCCGCAATTTGTATGTCACAATTTAAAACTAACACTCCACATAGTGAAAACCAACTTATTATTCTTATGAACATGGAAACTAAAACTAAAACCAAGGTTATCTCCTTCGAGTAGGTCATAATTCATTCTTCGTGAAGCGACAAAATTTATTAATTTCAGAAGAATAGTTGGATAGCTGCACCAACTAAACAAGGGCATCAAACTACTTTAGAAAAGGAAAAGCATAGATTACAACTGACTGGGACAATGCACTTCGATACAGTTTTTAACCATCATCAACCCACCTTTGTGATAGACTTTTTGGCATTCAAGGTAGCAACTGTATCTCGAACCGCTGTAAAAACAACATCATCAGAGCACTTAAGGACAACACAAAACCATGATATACGAAGAAATTATGTTCACGAGAGTGAAAAGTTGGGATTTTTACTGGCATAGAACCGAATTTTCTTCTCGAACTTGT
>JANSVI020001729.1:265456-276361 GCA_025434765.2 Erythroxylum kapplerianum | reverse complement strand
AACTGGCTTATCATCAAACCCAACAATCTTGCTCAACTAACCTTTTGGACCTCATTTTAAATTTTGCATCCTTCTCAATTTCCTTATGTATTTGGTGTTCATGAGAATGGGGACTTTAAAGTATCTTAGTTGTGTATGGTAAGGACAGCAACAGGTATGTATTTTTTTTTTGAAACGTAAAGAAAAATTATATTAAGAAAAGCACCCAAAAAACAAAAATAAAAAGATTAGGTTCAACCATTACAATCAACTCAACAACACACTATGTAGCTAATAGAAGTAGCCAAGAACAAAAAATAAGTTGAGCATAATATTTAACTAATATAAGCAACCTAGAATAAGAAATAAATGTTGAGGTGTAATTGAAACACTAGCCATAAAGAACATGAAGTCAAGTAGATAGTTGCATCTAACTATTTCTTTTGAACAAAGTGAGGATTGCACTTATTCACATTCACTGCCAATATAACTGAGCTATCTAGTATTAACATAATTACTAGCCAGAGTTTGTTATGAGTAATTAATCAAGTTGAACTTTAAGGAAATAGTACATATGGAGGTTAATGAAAGAAACTAGTGATGATTAGAGAGGAGAACATAAGTAGTCCAATTATCAAACCATAAAGAAGATGTTTTCCTATTCCTCGTTATGTATTGGATTCTATAGTGAAAATATGCCCTTAATCTTTAACAATTAAACCATAAACCAAAATGTTGCAAATTTGATTTTCACTTCTTGAAAACTCTTATCCTTAAAGAAAAAGGTGTAAATCCATTTCATCCAAAACGCTTCAATATTAAATAGTATTTTCTAAACCCTTTTAGGATTAGTGTTTTGTTTGTTAGTTTCAAAGAATGGATGTCGAACCAACCAACTGATTTGGTTAAGCATATCTCTTTCCATTTTACTTTTAAAGGTGAGAACTATCTATCCTTGACTATAGGAAATTTTTGAACATCTTTTCAATATCTTTCATCACCCCTTTAGATAGGAAGATGTTCAAAGACCAGAATGTGTAAAGAGACCTAAACATAAAATTGATTAGTGCAATCGACTAGCAAATGTAAGAGTTATTTTACACTAGTTGAAGATTCTCTTTTGGATCCCCTCTAATAAGGAAACGCAATCCTTCTAAAGCAACATTAAGTGAAGGATGGTCTTTGCATTGTTATCTACAAATAGAAGAGAGCCAACTTGAGAGGTATTTGCAATTTATTGAGATGATTAATTAACTTTTCTCCTTGTTGGTAAACATTCCTAAGAGATCTTTGAAAGCCATAAGAGAGGACATTAATAAGCTCTAATATTTATTATTAGCCTCACAAAATAGTAGAATATCATTCGCAAAATAAAGGTTAAAAATTTCATTTTTATATTTATTTTGTTACAAAAGGCCTAGATCATTTCTGATGTTGCAAGCTATTAGTCTAGTAAGGGATTCCATGCAAAGGATGAAAAAAAATAAGGAGACAAGGGGTCCCCTTCTTTTAGGGCTTTATCACCATAGAAGAGTTTTATAGGAAGCCTATTGGAAAAAATGTCGAAAGACATAGTGGTAATGTATTAGTGAATTAATTGAATATAGAATTTGGGGAAGCCAAAAGCATTAAGCATTTGAATAACAAAGCTTTAGCTTATAGAGTCGAATGAATTCTAAAAATCCACTTTAATTGCAAAACTTTTAGGGGAGTTCCTTTTACTATATGGCTTGAATAACTTTTGTGCAAGTAAGATATTATCACCAATCAATATTTTTTATAAAAAAGTGCCTTGAGAATCATTGATGATTCTCCCATCCCCTAACTTAAATCTAAATACAAGTATCTTGGCAATTGTCTTATACAATATGTTAAAACATAAGGCAGCTCTGTAATTTAGGATTAATGCAACATTAGGGGTTTTAGGAATGAGAGTAATGAATGTTTTGATTAACTCTTTGGGCATTTTTATATTGTTAAATAAATTTAAAATCACATCAATAACGAATCTCTTAATCCGTGGCTAAGAATTTTGAAAGAAAAAGGTCATTTAATCCATCTGGACTAGGGAACTTACCTGGTTCAATTGAAATAATGCTCTTTCCACTTCTTCATCTATTATAAATTTACTTAGGGAATCAATCTCAATTGATGTGAAATGGTGTGAAAGGAAGATTTTGAATAATTGAGGTGTTAAAAAGTTTTAAACCAAGGGCGGTTCTAATCAAAGTTTTGATGATAACAAAACATAAGTACTACAAATGAGCTCTTTTAGTGTTGTTAATAATAAGGAATATGAGAACAGGATGACATGTTGCAATCTTCAAGATCAAGATCAAGTCAAGCAATAGATCAAGACAAGTCAAGATTATTTCATGTATTACATATTGTAAGCTCATCTTTGATAATCTAATAGGCTCACTAAACATAAACATTTCACCTTTTTTTTTTCATTGCATAGGTTTTTATATCCATCAAGAGACCTTGAAGCTTTTGATTTTAATATAAAAATCTCTTAATCTTACAAATAAACATTAAGGAACATTTTAGGGAGTGTTTTAATCATATTTGGATTAAACGAATTAGTTTTTATTTATTGAAAATGTTAAAATTATGTTCTCAGTGTGATTGGTCGACTTATATAGGTTATTGGTTGACCAATATAGATTGAAGTTGTTAAATTTAATGTATTGAGAGTCTATAGAATATTAATTGATCTATTGGTCAATCAGTATGCCATATTGGTCAACCAATATGTGTACAGGTCGACCAATGTTCCAATAGCTAGTGGATTTGGAACCTGTATTGCATATTAGTTGAGTAGTTCTTAGTTCCAATCATTATTTTTGGTCTTGAAATACTATAAGTAGGATTTTCTCATTATTTTTAGCATCAAGAAGCTTTTGACTATTTTGTGCACACATTTTAAAGTATTTTTCAATTATTTAAACATTCATTATCTTATTTTGAGTGAGTGAGATTTTTTTTATTATCACTATATCAAAATAAGAAAATTTTGAAATGTATTGGGGTTACTAAAAGTGATTTGGGGTTCTTCTTTGATTGAAGAAAGATTAAAAAGAATGTTCCTCTTTTCCAAAATAAAAGATTATACAAAGGGTATTCTTAAAAGAAGGTTTATAGTAAAAATCTAAGACGAATTTTGAGAGTGGATATAGGCAAGAATTATTTGCTGAACTACTATAAATTGGTTTACGGTTCTCTTCCCTTCTTTTTTGTTTTATAATTTAATTTATCTATTTTGTTTTATATTTGCTATTTTAATAATTTGTAACATTTTTTGTAAAAGTATCAAACGTAAGGCAAAATCTTGAATTTACCCATTTCACCCCCCTCTTGGGTGTCATTAAGGAATAACAAGGAGAATTAGAGCAGGTCTATTAGGCTAGTATTTCTAACAAAATCCTATATAAAAGATCATAATGGCGTAATTAGGTACATCTTGATCATCCTTTAACCAAGAGGGTCAAGACATTATTAGAGCCTCTTTCTTTAATGAAAATGACTACTTTTATTGAAAGACAAGAATAAAAATTTTCTTGATTCCTAAAAATGGTAATTTATGGGAAATTGTTTCAAGTGGTCCATAGGTCCCACTAAAATTTTAGATGATAGAAAAACTTGCAAGTTGAGAGAGGGTTAGGATCCTCAAGATAGAAGATTAATCTCCTTAAACAGTAAAGCTATTCATATCTTGTTTTTCTCATTAAGGAGAAATGAATTCAATAGATTATCTATGTTTTAAATAGCTCACCAAATTTGGCATACACTAGAATTTACAAACAAATCTAGTTAAAGAAAGCAAAGTTAGCATGCTGACTCATCAATATAAATTGTTCTAAATGAAACATGATGAAAACATCTCTTGTATGTATACTAGATTTATTAATATTATCAATGAACTCAAACAATAATGTTGAAATGGTGAGAAAGTTCTTTAGGTCATTATCGAAAGCATGTTAAGCTAAAGTGATAACTATATAAGAAACTAAGGACCTACTAATTTTACTATTAGAGAAGCCTAACGGATCTCTTCTTATATACAAAATGAAACTCAAAGAGACCCAAAAAGAAAGGAAGCTTCTAAAGAAAAAGAATTTAGCATTCAAAGTCTTAAAAGAAGAATCAAGTGATGAGGAAGATACATCATCTAGTGGAAGTGATGAAGAAGATGTTGCTCAAATTAACAGAGAATTTAAGAAATTATTCAAAAAGAACTCTTTGAAAAGAAGGGACTAAAAAAGTGGTAAGATGGACTCAAAATGCAAATCAAATAATGTTATCTATTTTGAATGTAGGAAACCTGGACGCATGAAGTCTTTATGCCCTCTCCTTAAGGAAAGTGACAAATATAAAAGAAATGACAACAACAAGAAGAACACACTCAAGCCTCCACTTGGGATGATACAAACAACTCCAAAAGTGAACATTCTGAAGGAGATGTAGCTCCCTTATATTTCATGGCAAAAGATAATAACGATGTAGTCTCTAATTCTGAAATCATATGATAATGACAATAGTGAAATTGATTTAACCTATGATGAACTTGTTGAAAGTTTTAAAACATGGGCATGAAAAAGAAAAAAGTTATCCTCTAAATTTAAAGAAGCTCCAAAGAATCTAAATGTATGTATGAGTGAAAATGAAAAAAAAGAGAATTGCATAGCATCAAAATTTCTAGAGGTGTAACCACAATAGATAATCAAGAGTTAGACACTTTAAAGCATGAAAATGAGGAATTGAAAAAGGAAGTTAATTCTCTTAATAACTCTTTATCCAAGTCCACTAAAGAAAATGAGAAATTAGAAAACATGTTAGGAGCCCAAAAGATATCCAATGCTAGGCATGGAATTGGATATATTCATGAGAATGTTTCCATTACTAAAGCCACTTTTATTAAAGAAAAGCATTTACATAGTTAAGAATCAATGATTATAATGACAAATGAACATAAAGTTTCTACATCTAAGCATACATAAAAGAGGTTCACTAGAACTCACATTAGGAGTAAACCTAATGCTTTCCTATATCATTCCCAACTTAGATTAAGAATTCAATACTCCCAAAGAAAGAATAGGCATAACTTCTATACGAAAATGCATGATAACATGCACTACTAGGCCTTACACTATACAATTATATGGCACATGTTCCCACTCCATACAAGCATCATTACATTGAAAGAAACATGTCTTATACATACAATTATGCTAGTTTTCTGTATTATCCAAAGAAAGCATTCAAATCATTTGCACAAATAAGAAGTTCTCATAACTCATATACATATAAAAGAGTAAGGAATGCATACATGCATCAAAGGTATAATGATCATCAGTTTACTGCCAAATCATATGACATGGTATGTTAATTTTATGGTAAATATGGACAAATTGATAAATTATGTATTTCAAAACAAAGATTAATAAACAAATTCTCAAACAAGTGGGTTGAGAAAAAAAAAGAGACTAACAACAAAGGACATAAGCTCATTCAGGTACCTAAAACGCACTAAATGAATTTTTTTAGGTCATTAAGAAGAAGAATAATAAATGGTACATGGATAGTGAATGCTCAAGGTATATGACTAGTGATCCATCTCAATTTTCAACTCTTAGATACAAAGATAGAGGATTTGTCACCTTTGGAGATAATTCAAAGGGTAAGATATTTAGCATTGGTAAAATTGGTGACAAAGACTTATTGATAATGTACTATTAGTGGATGGACTAAAGCATAATTTGTTAAGTGTGAGTCAATTATGTGACAAAAGATACAAAGTATGTTTTGAAGGAATATCATATGTTATATCTAGAGTAATTGACAATACCACTACATTTTTTGGAAAAAGAAATATATATGAAATTGATCTTAATGATTTGTCTAACCAAGATATAAAGTGTTTATTGTCTATTAATAAAGATTCATGAATTTGGCATATAATACTTAGACATGCAAGCATGGACCTCATCTCTAACATAAACTCTAAACAACTTACAAATGGGCTCCCAAAGGTCAAATTTGAGCAAGAAAAGATCTGTAGAGCTTGTCAAATAGGAAAACAAATCAAAATTTTATTCAACAGTAAAAATTGGTAATTTCCACTAGACTTTTAAAATTTCTACATATGGACTTATTTGGACCAACTAGAGTTGCCATCTTAGGTGGTCAATTTTATGTTTTTTCATAGTTGATGATTTTAGCATCACTTGGGTCTTATTTTGAGCAAACAAAGAAGAATGTTTTAGGACTTTTGTTAAATTTTTCAAAAGGGTACAAAATGACAAAAGGAATTTTCTATTGCTTCCTACCATGGTAGGGAATTAGAGAATGAAAAATTTAAAATTTTGTGAAGATAATGGGATTTTTCACAAATTTTCTTCATCAAGAAACCCTTGACAAAATGAAGTTGTTGAAAAGAAAAATAAGACCTTACAAGAAATGGCTAGGATTATGATCAATGAGTATGATCTTCCTAAATATTTTTAGGCAGAGGTAGTGGCCACCACTTTTCTTATTTTTAATTGAGTCTACATAAAACCAACTTCAAATAAAACTCCTTATGAACTTTGGCATGGGAAGAAGCCAAAAATCAACTGCTTCAAAGTTTTTATTTGTAAGTGTTATATCTTGAATACTAAAGATAACTTAAGGAAATTTGATTCCAAAATCGATGAAGGGATATTTCATGGCTATTAATATAGAGTGTTTAATAAGAGGAGCTTTGATATTAAAGAAGTTATACTTGCTGTTTTTGATGAATCTAACCCTCTCACATCCAAAAAAGTTTTTATAGATGATGATATAGGCATATCCAAAGAACTAAAGTTATTAACTCTTGAAGGAGTCCAACAAACTACTCATGAACCCATTGTCGAACCAAGTGAGGAAAACAAAATGGATAAATAACTTCTAAGAGATTAGAAATTCAAAAGAGCCATCCCCTTAATCAAATTTTAAGTGATGTTCAATAAAGGTAATCACTAGATGTTATATCAAAGATTTATCTCATATTTCTTTCATTTCTTAAAGTAAACCTAAGAAAATAGAAAAGCTCCTCAATTATGGAAGTTTGATTCATGTAATGAATGAGGAATTAAACTAACTTAAGAGGAGTAACTTATGGCACTTAGTACCTAGACCTAGTGATCAATAAATCATAAGTACCAAGTGAGTTTTTTAAAAATAAATTACATGAATCAGGTATTATTGTGAGTAATAAAGTTAGATCAGAAGCAAAAGGATACAATCCAAAGGGGGACATAACTTTAAGGAAACTTTTTCTCTAGTGGCTAGGTTAGAAGCTATTAGGCTATTACTTATATTTGCATCATGCATGAATTTCATATCGTTCTAAATGGATGTTAAAAGTGCTTTTCTAAAAGGGTTAATTCAAGGAAAAAATTTATGTCAATCAAACTATTGAGTTTGAGATACAAGATGCACCTAATCATATCTGTAAACTTTCCAAAGCATTATATGAGAATACGTGTTAAAAAAATTTCAAGTGCATGATTAAGAAATTTGGGATGAGTATGATTGGAGAGCTCAACTTTTTTCTTGCACTATAAATCAAGAAAATGAAGTAAACTATCCTTATAAATCAAGAAAAAAATTAAAAAAACTAATAAAATGCTTTGGAATGGATCAAGCCAAACCATTAGGAAAATCTATGAGTATGAAAATAAAAATTGAATAAAGATGAAGAGGGTAAACCCATGGATGTAAAGCTTTATCGAGGTATGATTGGTAACTTACTTTATCTTACTACAAGTAGACCCAATATCATGTTTAGAGTTTGCTTATATGCTAGATTTCAATCAAGCCCTAGAGAATTACATTGATCAACTGATAAGTGCATCTATAGATACTTGTACGAAACCATTTCACTAAAACTTTGACACTTTAAGAACATATCCTTTGACTTAATTTGTTACTTAAATGTGAACTTCATTAGTAGTCTTTTGGATAGAATGTGCACATTTGGAACCTGTTAATTCTTAGGAAATGCACTAGTTTCTTGGCTTAGTAAGAAATAAAATTCGATGGTTTTGTCAATGGTAGAAGTCGAATACATGGCAGCTAGAAGTTGTTATGTTCGAATTCTTTAGTTAAAACAATACCATAGAGGCTATGTGATAATGCTAGTGTCATTTGTTGATAAAAAATTAAACACCATTTTATAAGAGACCATGTACAAAATGGCGATATTGAATTAGAGTTTGTCGATACCGAATACTAATTAGTCGATATATTGGCTAAACGAATGAGTGACGATACATTATGCTCAATTAGGGGTAATTAGGGATACTTGATAAAAATTCCCTTACATAAATTCTATCTAGGTTAATATTTCAGTCAATTTGGGTTTTAACATGATTTATCTCGCTCTTTGAATGTTTTGATGTAAGTTACTAAAACTTACTAGTTGTCTAATATCATAAGTTGGTTGACCAATGTTTTGAAAGCTTGTTCTCAAATTGGATGCAAGATTGCTCACATAAATTAATACAACTTTTGGACTAGTGTTTTAAGCTGGTCAACCTATCTTGCTAAATCCTGAATTATTTTACTTTGGAGACCCTCTAGATGCTTTGATTGCATCCTTGGTTGACCAATAATATTTAATAGTCGACCAGTTACTTATAGTGGTCATCCAAAACCACTTAATGGTTAACCATAAACACTTATTAGTACCCAGAAACACAAACTAGTTAACTAATAAGTCATAATGGTAGACCAATATATCAAGTTCTTAAAAAATAAACAGTCCCTCCCTTCTTTCACTATCGCTACCTTTGGTGTTTCTTCCTCCTTCCTCCACCAAACATCCTACCACTATTTTTCCTCTAGATTCTCTGCCAGTCCTAGCACCCCTTACTAGTGGATACCTATTTATCCACTGTACATCCATAACACCTCCGGGCCATCTCTAGGCCTCTCCCATGCTAAGTCTTCTTCGTAATGTCACTACTTCTTTAGAGAAGTTCCAAGCATCTCCTACAACTACAACTAGCTGCACCGCCATAAAGCAACTACTAATTGAACTCTATTTCCACACTCCTCCATTGCCAACGGTACGCGATTCACCTTACTAGTTTAGAATTTTCCCATTTCTTATTTTCTTTTGCTAATTAATGATCTTATAAGTATCTAATCTTGATTTCTATCATAATTGTGTATGTTTATGCATTTAATTTCAAGAATTACACTTTCAATTGCATCAATTTTGAATTTAGGATGAATTAGGGTTTCAGAACAAGGAATCCCCTAAATTCATATGAATTTGATTGAATTTTTCAAAATTGAAGGATCATTAGTTTAATTTATGACGCATTTAAGTTCTATTGTTTTTCACTTACTTTCAATTTTATGTAATTTTGACTAATTTGCACTTTATCACATTTTTGCCTAAATCGATTTTAGGGATTCTCTTATTATGCATAATCTCTCATAGTTAAATATTTCCTCATTCAATTGATGAATTATTTACACTTCTTTTATTATAAATTGCCTTAACTGTGTTTAATTTTAATAAAACCAAAATTTTTTATTACTTTTGTCTATACATTGATTAGGTAGTATTCGACCAAAATTAATTAGGCAATTCCTCTTTCTACAAGCTAAAGTCCTCTTAATTTCATTAATGCTTTGATAAGACTCTTAATTACCTTGCACTATGTTTTACTTAATTATTTTCTTAAACTGCACACTACTTTGCATCACATCAATTTTTGGTATACACCATTTTTGACCATTAATGCCATACATGTTATCCTTATCTTTAAATTTGTTAACTTATGACTATAGTAGCATTCTCTTATCTATCTTACAGGAGACCCCCATAACTTGCATCTATTTCTCTCTAGCACTACACTTATAATTAGCCCTTCTTCAAAACTTATGGCATGAACTAGAGGAAACCCTAATCTTACACTTAAGACTCACACACAGGGTAGAGTTATCGATACATCCTTTAAGATTCCTAAGATTCAAGAACAATCTATGACCCCTCCCTCTTTCCCCACATCTCCTAACAAGGATGAATACCTCAATGCTACTTCTTCTCAATTCCAAGATTATGCCTCTCAGAAGCTACATGATAATCGTATCATTTCCCTTACCAGTCTAGATTAATTTAAGAATTATGGTCTTATGCAATATTTTATTAATCAAGGTTGAGAATCCCTCCTTAATAAGACCTATAGGATTATTCCTACCAATATTCATCTATTTTACACCAATTTTCATCAAAAGGTCATTTGTGATGATACTCATATTTTCTCTAAAGTACATAATATTGACATTCGTCTTTTTACTAACCTCATAATCAATATCTTAGGTATTCCTATATCTAAAAGACCTTTGTATTGTACTTTTCATACCAAATACTCCATATGTCCTTACTCTATGCCTAACATAATCAAAATATTTTTGAACTGGATCCTAATGATAAGGTCCATAAAAAACTCAATGATGTATGTAGCCTCAATGATATCCCTTATTTCCACCACCTATTTATTAAATATAAATTTGTCTCCACTAGTGGTCATTTTACCTTTCTAGGATATGATGATCTTTAGTTTTTCTCTACCTATATATTAGAACAACCTATTCACCTTAGTCATTTTCTTTTGCTCAATATGATTCATTTTCATCAAAACAAAATGAGGAAACAAAATATCCCATATGCTCTCATCCTTAGCCTTATATTTCAACACTTCCAAATTCATCCCGTTGGTGATGAAATTAAATTTAAATTCTTCTTTCATTATAATATTCTTTATCGAATTGGATATGAATTGGCTGATAAACACATGATTGTACCTCATCAGTGTCAACACCTTTAACCTTAACATCCGTCTCCAATTTATAAGGACCAGTCATACGATGGTCCCAACGAGCCCC
>JANSVI020001729.1:255051-265356 GCA_025434765.2 Erythroxylum kapplerianum | reverse complement strand
GTCCCAACGAGCCCCCTCTTGATCCATACTATTTATAGCCACTACCTCTCACCTACAAAATCACTCCCCACCTGATGCTTGCCTCGCTGCTACTGAGCATCTGACTTCATGTTGCATAGAGTGCTGCACTCCTTTTTAGACATCACGATGCATTGCCTTGATGACTTGTATAGATTGACTGAGTCTCATTTCCCACATTTAACTAGTTGAATATTTTTTATGTTTCCAAAAAGGGGAAGAAAAATTTTGCATGATGTTAGAGAAGTACTATAATTTAAGGGGAGTAAATGTAGTTTAATATCAATTTGGCAATATATACTTTTGCTAAATATTTCTCTATATTGAATTGTGTTTATGATATGCCTTTTTTTAATTTTAATTTCTTTCTTTTATGCACAAATTAAGTGGAGGTTAATTATTTTCTTGATATGTGTTGTACTTTGTCTCATAATACTTTCTAATATCATAAATATTTTGTCATCATCAAGTGGGAGATTGTTAAACTAAGGGAGATTCTAATCAAAATTTTGATGGTAACAAAACATAAATACTATCGATGAGCGTTTTTAGTGTTAAGGAATATGAGAACAAGATGGTATTTTTTAAATCTTCAAGATCAGTATTAAGTCAAGCAATGAATCAAGAAATATCAAGATTATTTCATATATTACTTATTGTAAGATCATCTTGACCTTCTTTGATAATATAAAAGGCTCACCATGCATAAACATTTCATTTTTCTTTATTGAATAAGTCTTTATATTCATTAAGAGCCATTGGAGATTTTGATTTTAATATAAAAATCTCTTAATCTTTTAACTAAAAATTAGGGAACATTTTAGGATGTGTTTTAATCATATTTGCATTAAACAAATTAGTTTTGAGTTTTTGAAGTTGTTAAAACCATTTCTTTGGCATGATTGGTTGACCTATATAGGTTAGTGGTTAACCAATCAACATTGGTTGATGTATTGGTCAACTATTGGTCAACCAATATATTTACTAGTTAACCAATGTTCCAAAAGCTAGTGAATTTAGAGCCTTTATTGCATACTGGTCAACTAATATGCTTCATTGGTCGAATTATGCATCAAATATAGCCATTACAATAGTTAATTCTTGGCTCCAATGACTATTTTAGGTCCTAAAACACTATAAATATGGGTTTTCTCATTGTTTTTAGCATCAAAGCTTTTGAGTGTTCTATACACACATTTTTAAGTATTTTGCAATCATTTGAGCATTTATTTTCTCATTTTGAGTGAGTGAGACTTTGTAATTATCATTACACCAAAATGAGCAATTTTTGAGTTTTAAGTTGGTTGTTGGGTTTGACATCATTGTATTAGGGTTATCAAAACTCATTTGGGGTTCCTATTTGTCTTGAAGAAAGATTAAGAAGGAGGTTCCTCTTTGCTAAAATAAAACATTATATAAAAGGCATTCTTTGCCTTAAAAGAAGATCTATAGTGAAAATCTAAGAAGATTTTTGGGAGTGGACGTAACCAAGGATTTTTTATCAATTTTTATTTTGTATTTGCTATTGTGAT
Source organism: Erythroxylum kapplerianum (assembly GCA_025434765.2). Taxonomy (NCBI): domain Eukaryota; kingdom Viridiplantae; phylum Streptophyta; class Magnoliopsida; order Malpighiales; family Erythroxylaceae; genus Erythroxylum; species Erythroxylum kapplerianum. The sequence continues at coordinate 263,806 of JANSVI020001729.1, read as the reverse complement.
AATTTGTGGAACTTTTCATAAAATATCAAACATAAGGAAAAATCTTAATTTATCTAATTCACCCCTTTTTAGATGCCATTAGGGAATAACAAAGAGCTAACAACTTGAGGTTCTAATGTATTTTTTAAAAAAAACTAAATACTAATGACTAATATCATATTGAACAATTGTAATCCCACAATCATTCTTCAAAGTAGAAGACGTTATTCTAGTGTTCTTTCTAGCATTCATTGATATATTAAAGAATTTAATTTTTTTCTTCTTCCTTTAGCTAAAAGACTCATGCTTTTTGTCTTAGAAGAGAATTGTGAATTTTTAAAGCATATAGTAATCATTTAGAGCTTCCTTTACCCTCTTTAATATGTTTACATCCCTTGGGAAGGAGATCAATTGCTCTTAGATTCTATGAATAAAAGATTTAGAATCATCAATTCTTAACTTAGTATCCCTACACCTAGTAAAGTTGAGGAGCTTGAGTTCCTTTTTCACCATTATTATTTTTCTCATGTAAAATATAGGACTTGTTACTAGAGAATTCATAGGCAATTTTTTTCCTAACAATAGCTTTATATCCCTCCGTCTCAACAAAAAAACTTATTGAAATGAAATGGGCATTCCTTATTTGCATATATAGGGTTATGGTATGAGAATCTTGGATTACTAAAGGAAGAAATGCTTTTATGAAAAGCTTGGAGCCACTCCTCATTCACAATGACCCTATCTAATTTCTTCCTTATGTTTCACTCCCCATATTGCTTATTACTCCATGTGTATAAATTTGCTTCATATTTTAGGTTAGTAACCTCAATGTCTACAACATATTCTTTTAAGTCACCATTGTAATTGCTCAGGTTAGAATTGCTAGCAACTTCAGAGAAATAAATAATGCTATTAAAGTCTCCTATTATCATCTAAGGATCAAAAATTAAGAAATGAACGACCCTTAAATTTTCGCATAATAGTTTTTTTTGAAATATATGTTTTAGCCATAAACAATTTTCTTAAAGAACCTGATTCTCTTTTATAGCAAAATAACATTCAAATGCATCATTTGTCCTGTTGTGTAAATAACTAATACCTCCATTTAGTGTAGGTCTAAAGCCACTATGATCCTTCCATAGTGATTGAATAGATGATTAGAAACTATATTCCAATGTTTGCCTATAAAAGTTATACTTTTACATTTATTAGCCTTGATTTTGGACTCTAAAATGCCAATAAATATTGGTTTTATTTCTTCAACAAAATCCCTTAAAGTTCATTGTTTTTTTATAGCAATTGATGTCCCTTAAATTCTAAAATATAAAATTCATTAGGAGTTTGGTTGACTTCTTGAGCTCTTATTTTAACTTTTCTCCTTAAGCTCTTATTTTTAAAATTTCCTATCTATCATTCTTTTGTTTACACTAATGAAGGGAGTCTTCCACTTGAACAACTAGTGTTAGATGGGCATTAAGACTTGAGCTAACCTCCATGAACTTTAGAATATCATTAGCAATAGAACTTAGTTCAACAACAACCTTATCATCGAGTCATATATCATTTTGAACTAATAAAGGGATCTAAGCTAGGGGAATATGTTATACAACTTCCTGATGAGCTAGAGTCTGTAACTCATTCTTCTCTAAGCTAGTGATAAGTGTCAATATACATATTGAGGTTAGGGCATCCTTCTCCATCACCATAGTTACCTCTCTTAGCAATTCCCTGTAGTCACCTCAAATAAACCTTTTAACTGTAGGCTTCCAATATTTCCCTTGATAAGCATTTATGGGGTCTCCAAAGGTATGAGGCTCTTATTGTATCCTCCACTAGTGACTCACCATCTATAAGTCTAAGAATTGGTATAACATTTGGTAAGTCCTTTCTTAACTCTACAACCATACAAATTCTTGCATACACTAACATTCTTCTACTTGCTATATTTTTATCCATACAAATGGACTTGTTACAATAATTACTAAGGTGGTTAAGTCTTTTAGCGGGACATTATTCTAGAGGTATTATGTAGGTTGATCTATATAAGTACCTAATTCTATCTAATTCTTTCCAAATCCAAGCTATGCTTCTAAAATTAAAGAAAAATTGGAAATTTGAGAGATGCCAAGGCCCCTCTTCTAGGATCCTCTAATTAGAAGTTGTAAAGGTGAAAGAGAAGATAAATAGGCTATCTTCATTTAAGAGGACCTCCATAAACCTTGCACTCTTCTTTTGCTTGGTTGTCCATGAGTGAACTATAGAAAATATAAGTATTTTTCTTAAGAAAAACTCTCTAATATTGTTAGCCAAGAACTTGCTCTTTCTTGGAATATGTCCAATAGAGGAGACGCTACAGATGAACTATCCATATTGGAAGGGGGTCAGTAATAGATATTAATGGAAAAGGTATCCCTTACCATTTATCTTCAGCCAATTTTGGAATTAAGACTAGTATGAGGAGGAGTAGTAACCTAGACTTGAGGAATATTTAACAGTCAACTTACTCGAAATTGAAGTAATAATGTAAGAAGTTGTAATGGAAGTTTCATGGCTTAAGAGTTTTTAGAGAGGAGGGGTAGAGGAAGAGGAAGGAGGAGTTGTAGCTGGAGAAGAGCTAGTGGTAAGAGGTGTTAAATTTTAATGGCTTAAGGTAGCTTGGTTATTAACCATTAGAAAGATTGCCACAACACTTGGAAAAAGGAAAAAAGAAAGTGGAGGATGACTAAAAAAGTCAAATTATCAATCTAAGAACGGTACTAAGGAAATGCGAGAGAAAAGAAAGAGGCGAAAAGACTAAATTACCTCTAGACCATAAATAAAGTAATAAAAGAACCAACTTTGACAAGAGATGGGCATAAATAAAATATAGAAAGAGAAAACAAAAAGTCATTATGAACCAAAAATACAACTTAAGAAGTTATGATAATAGACAGAGGTCAGTTTGAGGAAAGCTACGGAAGAGACTATCAATCAATAAGAAGAGTTTTATAGGGAAGGAGGAAGAAAGTTATGAAATTATTGTTTGATATATATTAAAAATTTTAGTAGAACAAAATAGAAAGAAAAAGTTTATAAAATACTTAGATAAAAGGATCAAAATAAGTCTTCAAATTTGAAATAAAATTAAAAAATTAATTAATTAGATATTTTAACTCTCATTAAAATAAATTATTAAATAATGTGATAAATATAATCAATTTTAGATGATGTGTTGCATTAGAAAAAATGTCAAAGATTTTATTCTAGTAGATCATATAACTTCACTAAGACTTATAAATTATCTCAATTAATTAAGCAGATTTGGTTCTTTAACTGTAATATGTATAAATTAAATAATGTCTTCTTCAAATAAGTTAAAATAGAATTTCAATAATTTTATATTTGTAACATATTTCAATGAATATTATATTTTTATACGTACAAAAATTATCAGTTAATTTTAATCAAAATTGAATTATTTAGTCAATAAATATTAGAGGTTTAATTAAACTTTGAAGATAGTTAGAATCTAATTGTCTACGGTCCAAATTATTAAGGTCAATTTGAACTTTTTAGGAAAATATATATGGCATTACCCAAAAAGACGAGCCATCTAAATCATAAAAAATAGGTCAAATGATTATACAATTCTCTGAAGTTGTCCAAGATGGTGTCTTTTTTGTGCGGCAGTGTGACTAACTATTTAAATTAAGCTATATAATCTAAAGCCACATAAAACATGCGCAATTAAATTGAATTACCAAATGGGTAAATACAATAATCAAAGAAGCCAACAGTTATGGAAAACAGAGCCTTTTCATAGCACAAGATGTCGTTTGTGTTCTTTCTTTCTCAAAGTCAGAGCTACGTACCCTACCTTATTACTGTCCTATTTCACATCTGCTCTTACTTTAATTGGTTCAACAACCGATCTTGTCACAAGCTAATGGTTCAAACGATGGAGATAGTACCCTGGTTTGACCTCACATGGAAGTCAAAATTAGTCCCCAAAGCTGCGTCTTTTACTTGGTTGGTGATTAAAAATTGGGCTAGAGCAAAAGATCTATGGTTTGGAGAATTTGAACCCATCAGGGTCTTTCTTAAATAGATGAACGAGACTAGAAACCACCTTTTCTTTGAATATCTATATAGCAAAGCAATACAGAGAAGGTTGATGGTGATGTTGCAATTACCTCTCGACACTTTTGAGTGGCTAGAAACTTTGAATTTAATCATAATAAGGTGTGTACGAAACATGGTCAGCATAATAATGTGGTTATCCGTACAAGATTTCATATTCTCATTTACTCTATATGGAGAGAAATCGAAGAATTTATAAAAGTGTGAAAGCGCCTCATTAACAACTTGTAGAACAATTTGTGAATCAAAGCCATTATTGCTAATGATATGAAGTCAAAAGGCAATGGTCCTTGTAGCCCTCTATAATGTTCTATGATGTAATTCATTTGTAATTATATGGAGTAATAGGTTTCTCGTTTTGGTCTCGATAGTATGATTCTTTGTAACAAGTTATGTAACAGCGGTTGTTAAGGCAATATAATTCCAATTTTAATTTTAAAGAAAACTTGTCTTCAAGACTTTGTGAACTCAAGTAATAAATCGAACTTCTTTCTGACAGCTGGACGCGGGTTGGCATGACATGACAGAGAAGCAAAGAGAGTGTTTCTAACTAATAGAAAATTATATGAAAACAAATTGGGATTCTGATAAGTTATTTGATGTCAGTACATAAAATACTAGCAACTTCCCAGTCATAGCTTTCCCAAGTCACAAACAACCAAAGCCAGAAACCAGAGGCTTGAGGTCAACTATGCAAATTAGTTGCAGCATAAAATATACATATGAATCGTCAGAAACTCTGGAGTCTTGTGGTCAAGTGGGATAGGAAGATTATAATATTTGCTTTGCAAGAGTGTGAATCCTGTAAATGATTGGAGAAGCTATTAGAAAAAGGATTGGAGAAGCATGGGATACACCTTCCTATTAGAACAAGACATTGTCAATGTTTGGTGAGAAAAATGGTATTTGCTTGTATGTCAAACTATTAGGCTAACAACCTCCGAATAAAGTTGAGTCAATATTCCAAATGATAGACACAGCCGTAGTTTACCTTTGTTTACTCCTATTTTTCTAGATTTTGATTGTATTCTGATGCCAGAATTCTAGCACAAAATTGAAGAGGAAGTCCATTGTACATGTTTTCTTGTCTTCGTTGGTTCAAATCTATGTTCATGTAGATTCATTGCCCATGTTTTTCCAACCTCCTTATATTCTCTTAGGCAAAAGCGGATGGAGTTTTTTAGGACTTGCCCCTCCATTCATTGTTAAATAAGTTGTCAGCATGCCAAAGACCACTAGTACGAGCTGTAATGATTTGTAGCTCTCATTGTCGATGTGGTTTTCCAATTAACTATTTTGTTGACGCACTTTAATGTTGCTGTTCACTGATGGTTTTGTGGTTAGCCAATGCTTATACGTAAGCACATATATGGAAGCCACATCGTGTCTGCTGTTAGCCACTGACTCCTTACCCTCCTCACTTTCAAGGTACAGATATTAGTTGAATTTGCTTTTCAGGCCATATAAAATGGAAAACGACCTGAAAATAAGGATGCAAAGTATTGATTGATGTTTTCTCTAATATCTTAGGCTATGTATAGTTGGAGGTTTATTAATGGAATATAATAAAATGCAATATTATTCGATTATTTGAAAGCAAGATTTATAATGAAATGAGATGGAATGTGATAGAGGAGGAGGATTTCATATTATATCTCATTTTATCTTAAACAATAAAACTGAAAAACTTCCGATTTGAGAAATTTAGAATAGAATATAAATTGATAAACAACTTTACAATATATTACATTATAATCCCATCATCCAAACAAAATTTTACTATATTATATTATAAACCCTTCCATCCCACCCAAATAAAATATTTTTAATATTACATCCATTTATATTCTATTCCATTATAAACCATTTCATTCCATTATATTAAAAACCTTACATCTAACTAAACACAACCTTAGCAAAAAACTAAAACAAGAGGAATTATTGTTTTGCAACACTGTAGTGGTTGATAGAAATTGATCCCACGAGGAAAGAGTATTTCCCAAGTCTAATTGCTTACTATTATCTAGAAAAGAATATGAGAGATCGATTGATAAAATTAAAGTAACATTGATTAGCACTAAAAGCGATCGACAAGAGAAATAAGAATAATAACAATATTTATAATAGATTTTTTCCTAACGTCCTTATGTATCCTTGAATTAACAAATTCTCTATTATAATAAACTATATTCTATCTTCTATCAATATACAATCACTTATCACTTAATTGATTATCCGATATATGTATTTGATAATATCTCTAAAAATGCAATAAGTTATTTAAGACTTCACGAAAAATTTCTCCTAATGCAAGAAGATCAGGTAAGTTTATATCTATTACTTGTTATTCATTAGTTTCTTTTCTTATGGGTCGTGTCTGTTCATTTTGAAACCTTATGTCCTTCCACTGTGAACTGTCATGTCCTTCTGTTGTTTTGATAGAAGACAACAAGGAAGATAAGGAAATTGGGTCCCTAGGCTTAGCATGATTCTGCATACACCATCTCTTGCATTTGCTAAAAGCTTAGAAGAGCCCTCTCATATTTGTTCGAAAACTCTCAACATCAATGGCAGGAAGTATGTAATAACATTGCGCATTTCCATTTTTCTATAATAGACATGTATATAGATTATTATCATGTCTAACATTACTCTATTCAATTTTTACTGTATGCACCTAGGTCAATCTATACATATGTTCTTTCAATAACATTTATCTGCAAGTTAAAATCAAGTATGAGCTTTTTTTACTTATATCTAATTAGCATTAAGATCAATACATATAAATCACAAATATAGAATTCTTTATTGTGAAAACTAAAATCAAGTCATACATATATCAACTAAGGTTTCATCTATCATAGATATAAAACAATCATCCACTAATTGTCCTTAAAATAACAAAAACAATAAAAGAAAAGAATAATTCATTGTAAGGTGTCCCTAATGATGATAAAGAAGTGCTTTCACAATTCTACCAACCTATGAATTTTGTTCCATTGAATCCCTAATTCATGGCCACATATCTTTCAAATCACTCTTCAAACATAGGAAATGATCTAATCATGAGAACATAATGGATATATGAAGTTCAAGTCAACATTTGTTCTAGTCCATTAGGTCAAGTTAGTTACCAGTGTAATAGTTTTTATTGCAAGTGCTCCCACCACTTTACTATAGGGAAAGCTCTATCGAATGCCATTTCTTCCAATTTTAGGCCAACTTATAAGTAAAATCCATCACATATTATAGATTCGAAAAACTTAATACTAATGTTAAAACAATGTACTAAATATTTTGTTGTAAAAAACAATACATCATTTTAATAAATGAAAAAGATAGTTGGAATGAAAAAAGAGAGTAAAGACTTAGAACAATTAAAGTAGTTTTTTAAACAAGTTTTGGTTAAAGAGTGGAATTGGTCCAATGTAGGTGATTGAACATAAAAAGGGTTAAATATAGAGATTGTAGATTTAGTCGAAGAGACAGTGGAGAGTGACAAACAATAGAATTCAAGTAAAAGGTAGATGATTTACCTGCAAAATTAAGAACTTTCAAACAATGGATTTACAAAGAAGAGAACTAGAGATACCATTTTTCAATACCATGCTTTGATCTTGATGAACAGAGCAAGTTTCTCTTATGATAAGCCTCATATAGGTGCCCTAAATTCAAAAATTCATCCTCTCTTACCACATTCATTCTCCCCATGTCGATCCAATTTAGGTGTAGGACTTGTAATCAGATGGTGCCCAGGACTCATTAATCTGATTGCTTGAATCCCTTTTTAGAATTGAGAATTCATAAATAAAAATGGGGAAGGGCCTTATTAGTGAAGAAGGTAGGTCTCACTAAACTAGGTCAAAGAACTATAACTTTTTCTTTATTTTATAGTAGTATAAAAATCAACATCTTGATTCCAATAGCCACCATCTTCCTCAATTTACTCTTACAATGGTGATAACCACTCTTTGCATTTACATCACAATTTCTAGATATATATGCTTATACATGTTTGTGTGTACTTACTATGTAGTATGCCTTCAGCTCTTTAGGATCTAGAGAAGAAGTTCTCCAACCCAGTAAGCTCGTTCTTAACATTTCTTCATATAGAGATTCCAACTGTTAGAGATCATATTATTGTTTCTATGACCTAATTTGGTTCTTGTGTCCCACAATATGTTTCAGAGATCAAAGAAATTTGAACAATACCTGAATAGACCCTTTGACTTAAACGTCCATTTGCAGTCTCATCCCAACTTTATCCACCATTAGATAATACAAACAAAGAATAGAGAACAAGAGATAGAAACATAAAATAGGATTTCTCAAGTTATTCTCCATTTCTTTGTGATTTCTTTTGAAACATTATATCACATTCATGTTGTCGTTGGATTCATCTAGACCAGGAGATGCAACCTTTAAAGTTTCAAAGCCACCACTCATGTTTCTAAAGAGCGAACCCCCTCAAGGAAACCCTCAATAAAAAAGAAAGAAGATCGATTTGGCCATATTTCCTTACTTGAGAATAGTACGGGCGATTTTTAGCTTTATAATTAATTTGTATTAAGTTTATCATTTGATGCCCACTCCGTCGCTCACTTGCCTTTGTCCCCTAACTTCATAAGCCTTTAGTCTTAGTTTAATTTCTTTTTTA
>JANSVI020001724.1:21448-31521 GCA_025434765.2 Erythroxylum kapplerianum | reverse complement strand
GCTTATAACTTAAAGTTGCCCCCAGATTCTTGTTTACTTTCAGTTTTTCACGTTTGTTATTTGAAGCCTTACCATAGTTAGTTGGATGTTACAGTTCAACCTACAATACCATCAATTCCTTCTGAGGAAATCTAACTTCAACCATAAGCTATTCTGGACTGTCTGACGTTTCACATAGTTCCTTAAGTGTTGGTTCGTCAGGAAGGTCTTTCCCCAGCTGAAGCTTCTTGAAAAAATATTAAACACTTGCGGCAATCTCATCCATCGTTTCTGCTTGAGGACAAGCGTGATGTTGTGGAGGGGAGTAATGTTACACCTCCATAGATCTACAAGCGCTATACTCATGGGAAATTCAGGCAACAAGACTTGGCACTAACCCATTGACCAACTTGTTTTCATTTTATTAGTTATAAATAATTCTCATATTTAGTCTTTAGCAGTTATTGATTTAGTCTTAGCAGTTATTTCGTGGCTAACAGAAAACTATATATTGATTAATAAGAAAAGGGAATGAGGAAAGTAATCTTTCCAAATTATACAAGGGTAAGAGATCGGAGAGTTCTCTCGACATTAACGAGCTCTTAAAATTCACAAAAAAATCAAACAAAAAAGGATTGAAGAAATATTTTTAGCCATCATCTGATTTTTCTCTGCAACGTCTAGTAACTTGATCCTACAATAAGGACTATAACACCCTTCCTCTATAATCCAAACCTAGTGTCTCCATCAAATTCTGGACATCAACTTTAACACCATCTACACCACTGCTTGCCAAATAGCTGTGGAGATCATTGTACAAATCAAACACTTTACTAGGATCAATAACACCAATACCATATTTCTCCAAGTTGTCCATAGCAATGTCTCTCACATTCGCTATGTTACATGGTGACTGAATCGGATATGTTAGTCTTGGTTTGTACTTTCTCATTGGGTTAGATGAAGGTAACACACTTCCCCAGTACCTAAATAAAACATACCACATGTAAACAAATTTGTATCCAATAAAACAAGATTATTAATTGAAAAAATCGAAGGGGTGATTGTTTCACAAAAACTTTAATTTGACCATAGTTATTTGTAAGGTTCTACCGCAGTTACTTATACCTGTATATGTTGGTTATTAGATATAAAGTAACTGTATCAGCAACTGTTAATTTTTTAGCACAAACGAAAACAAAAAATAAATACAAAATTAAACAGATCAACACCGAAATTTGGTAATGCAGTTCAGCACACCTTGCCTACGTTTGCAGGGCCCTCACCTAGCTTAATTCTTTCACTAATGAAAATAGTTTTATATAAGGTTTTACTGAGCTGATACCACTCAACTGTTGATACTATCCCTCGTCCTCATAACCTATGAAAGAATTTCATACCTAATAATACAACCACCTCGTACTAATTTCAACAGAGGATATTCTTAAACAATGTTTAATGATAACGAAACAAAATAAACAACTCAAGTGATTAAACAATAACTAATATAATCAAGACAACGCTTGAGATAAAAAGAAATTTTCCTAAATATGCCGCTTCATCAATGAAAGAACGACAAGTTGTCTACTAGGACTACTACTATGAATCTTTGATATAGTCACTGAAACATCCCACGCATAACAACCACAAAACGTCTCAAATCAACAAGCGTTTTATCACCGAAACATTAACCCAATAAAGTTGTAACAATCATGACAACTACTAAAGTTTTTTACACCAAACTAATAATAAAGATAGCAGCTACAAAGTCATGAAAACTTTTGGAATTTTTGCACACCAAAATGACAGCCACAAAATTACCCAGGATAACCCTCAATTGTCATTTAATAATAGGAAAGAATGCAGCTAGCCATCTGATTCACAACCAATCTCTGACAACTCATGTTTATAATATAATGGTAGAATCCATCCAATAATTCAATTTATTCACAAAAATGTCTACCCTATCTCATAAACAATGCCTCTCTGAGATTCTGTTTCATGTCTCTTAAACACGAGTTGAGGAGTTGCTTTGGTCTTTCTGCCGCACTTTTAGTTGATACATCTTGTAGCTACAGCTAGTGTGCTACTTTCTATAGTTCTATATAACTCCAAATAGGTACTTCTACATAATTCCAAAATAGGTTTCACGAGACAACTGTGGAGGGGTACCATCTAACATGTCCACTGTCTGCCATGTTCTATTATTGTTATTTCAATTTTTTTCATTTGCTCATTGGTTATTTCCTTATTATTCTATACTTTTTATCCTTTTATTGGCAATTCTTTTTGTTTCCTGTGCAGTACACGTTATCTTTGTAAACCCGCCTTTAGATATTTCAACCTTTCATCTGCTGAAAATGCATTGAATACTTGTTTGCATTGCAGTATCTGTTCCAGGGAAACCTTGCTATGGAAAAATATGAAGTTATTAACTGAAATTTGCTTTCTGATATTCTTACGTGCTTTCACTTGCTCAGGTATTACATCTCCATCCTCTTTGGACAACAATCTTACTGAAACTGGAGTTATTGGGATTTTCTGCTGCATCAATTATGACCATTGTTTTGTTCACAAACTGATGCAGGCTATAGAACTTATGCATCCTTATCCTCCTACGACTATTTTGCAACTTCAAAGGCGAGAGCTAACTTATCACTCACAGATTTCTCATAAGCATTTGCAATTTAATGTTGCTTCTGTCCCGTAGATATCATGCTTTTTAGACGAAAGTTTTTCTATTTTTTCTTCAATATGAATCGCACAAGGAATGTATCCGATTTATTTGAACTCTCCAATCTGTAATCTTCATGTATAATCTCTATAAAAATGCATGACTTCTCTGGGCCAATAGTTCTGCATCTGTATCAGTCTTCTTCCAAGATTTTCTGAAAAATCTTTCGAGTTTTTGGACATATAATTAATTAGTTATCAAAATTTTAATCCAACAGTGCTTGGTAGAACCAAAGAGAGCGCAATATGGAGGAGGGATTATAGAAAACCCTGATTTTGATCGGTGCTTGGATGGGTGGAATGTGTTTGGAAATGCATCAATAGAAGAAGGAAAGTCGAAGAATGGAAACAAGTTCCTTATCTCTAAACACAGAACTCGGCCACTAGATGGTGTTTCAAAAAATGTTCAGTTTGAGCAAGGGCAGATTTATAGTTTCTCTGGTAACAAGTCTTTCCTTTGTAAAGTCTAAAGATTCTGCCTTCATTTCTAAGCTATGATCTTATTTTCAGATCCTGAACGAAGAACCAATTCAGTTGAAATTTCATATCATGGTCTAAGAACCAATTCACTTAGCACAATGCTAGCTAGTCTTTTGCCAAAATTTTTATAAGAATGAGTTTGATCTCCAGCTTGGATTCAAATCAATGAGGGAATTGAGAATGTATCTGTCGTCTTTAGAATCGATGGCAAAGACCTGATTCGAGCAGGTAAAGTTATCGCCAAGAGTGAATGTTGGTTTCTTCTAAAAGGTGGTGTAACTGCAAATTATTCAAGCCCTGTTGACATTCTGTTTGAGGTAATTTGCATATAAATGGTATGTGACTTTCAAAAGTTAGAATCCAGTATGCTTATTGTACATTCTTTGATTTTCGCTCAGACCAAAAACATTGGAACAGAAATATGGATCGACAGTGTCTCGTTACAGGCGTTTACTAGGGAGCAATGGAAACACCATCAAGAAATCATGATTAAAAAGGTAGTTCAATTTTGTTGTCGGGGTAAAATCCATGATCAATGTCTAAATATGATCTCAAATTGAAACCATAGGAAAGGAAGAGTAACGTGAGATTTGAGGTTACTTGTGACAATGGAACTGCTGTGGAAGGAGCTTTTGTCTCCACAAAACAAATCAAGGGAGATTTCCCCTTTGGATGTGCTATGAATCATCACATCCTCGACAATACGGATTACCAAAAATGGTTCGCTTCAAGATTCAAGTACACAGCTTTCACCAACGAAATGAAGTGGTACTTTGACGAGGCAATACAAGGTCAAGAAAACTACACTATTCCAGATTCTATGTTAAACTTCTGCAAGCAAAACGACATTCTTGTCAGAGGTCACAACGTTTTCTGGGCTGATATGAAGTATCAACAGAAGTGGGTTTTAGATCTCTCTCCAGATGATCTGCAAAAAGCTGCGACAAAGAGAATCGATTCAGTGGTTTCAAGATACAAAGGGCAGTTAATTGCCTGGGATGTAGTTAACGAGAATGTACACTTCCGCTTCTATGAGGATAAACTGGGACCTAATGCTTCAAACGAGTTCTACTTGAGAGCATATCAGCTTGATCCAAGCACAACAATGTTCTTGAACGATTATAATACGCTTGAATATTGTGGCGACGAGAATGTGAGTCCTGTCACTTACATGCAGAAACTTGATAATATGCTCTCATATCCTGGAATTCGAGGAATATCAGCAGGAATAGGCTTGGAAGGTCACTTTGGGCTTGGAAATCCAAATCTAGCTTACATGAGATCTGTCATGGACATTTTTGGCTCAACAGGATTGCCCTTATGGTTTACAGAAGTAAGCGTTGCTAATGACCCGGATCAGGTACCTACATTTCGATTGACTTTAATGACTCAGTTTCTTGCAAGATTAAAACGTATAGTGTTTTAGATGACATTGCAGTTATAATGGTTTGAGGGATCCCTGAACCTGTTTTTCAAGTTTTAGATGACACTCAACTTGAACTGACATTAGTTTTTCAGGCACAATATTTGGAAGAGGTACTAAGAGAAGGCTACAGTCATCCTGCTGTCAAAGGGATTATCATGTTTATGGGTCCAGCACAGGCTGGATTCAAAGAAACACCACTAACAGACATGAGTTTCAACAATACTCCAGCTGGCGATGTTGTGGACAAGCTACTCCGAGAGTGGAATTCTCAGACTACAGAAACCAAGACAAATGCCAAAGGATTGTCAGAGATTTTAATGAATCTTGGAGAGCATACGGTAACTGTTGAACACCAATTAACCAATTCCTTGGTAACTAAAACTTTTAATTATAAGGTTGCAAAAGGTGTCAGAACCGTCCTTGTTCAAATTTGTTGATATGTTAGAGATTTCTTTTGTTTTGACCAAGTAGCGCTAGTCGTTCCTTAAAATTTTAGAATTTTGCCTATTACTTGTTAGTTGCATGAGATCTCTCACGTCACATTTGTTTCCTATATACAGACAATTTACATACATAAGACAAATCTCAAGATTGTGCAACTATGAACTCTATTCTAAAAAGTTATCACTTCTTTATATGTAGAGATAGCCAAGGAATAATTTACACATTGAGATTCTAAGACATCATTGTATCATTTTGGAAGTAATTATGTCAATCATTAACAACCCCCTCTCAAGTTAGTGAATAATTGTCACTCATATCTATCTTATTTAGATAGTGATTGAACGCTTGGCATGATATTGTCTTAATAAGTACATTTGCAAGTTGATCCTCAGATCAAATATTTGACAATTCAATAAGCTTTCCTTTCAACTTTTCTTTGATAAATGGCCTATTAATCTCAATATGTTTGGTTCAACCGGCAATACCTTACTGGCCTCTATTGGCGAATGAATGAGGGCCAAGTCTTTTTCTAAGTCTTGGCCCATGCCTAGTCATAATCTAGACTATTGCATACTTCCACCATAACTTGAGAGACATTTGCACTTGTTTTTCTATTTTTTCTATTTTTACTTTTAGAATATCATAGAAACAATTTTCTCTTTAGCTTTTTATCAAATGTGTGTTAAATTATTCTTAATGTTTTAAAAAAAATTCAATTATTATTTTTCTTAATTAATAAATATGTGTGATTAACTTTGCCACTAACTGAAATATACAAGCTTTCATTTTTTAAAAGCCGTGATATGTAACCTTATAAAATAAGTATTGAATTAATTTAACATTTTACTTATAATTCCCAAATAAGTTTCCAATAAATACGGTTTTTATTTATAAGAAAAAGGGTGACCTAATTTAAGCAGGAAAATTCATAGACACAGCTGGTCCTCTGACAAGAATTGGTACCAATAACATAGAGAACATAAGTGGGTAGGAATTGATGGCAAGAAAATGGACAAGCAAGAAAGATTCCAGGATCAAGCACACATTTCAATAGAGAACATGATAAAGTATGTAGGAATTGTTGGTAAGAAAATGGACAAGCAAGAAAGATTCCAGGATCAAGCACACAGTTCAAGTACCACTGCCCTAAAAATTTAGATTGGACATAATAAGTTTCAGGGAATTTGAAAGACATCAGGAGCCAGAGTCGAGACTACGTTAGAGCAGTAAGAAATCATTTCCAAGAAATTGCAAGTTTAGAACAGCAACAACAAAAGGGCATTAGGTCTACTGCTATGATTTCGCACCTACCTTCTTCTTTTTGCCCCGCAACAAGCAGCTACTACCTACTTGTTCCATAACAAAAGTCAATGAGGAGCTGGAAAGTATGTTAAATAACGAGATAAGTGATCCATGTGCGTTTCAAAATGAATAACAGCTATAACTAGGGTGCTCTATGGGTAATAAAACCATAACCAGCCAAACGGACATGAATTAAACAAGGAAGATGAACATACACAAGCTCTTCTGTCTAGAGAGCAATCAATCTGAATTAGGACATATTGGTATCCAAATGTTGCCTTCTTTTTTCTCTACAACATGCCCAATTGATCATTAAAATGAATCAGCTACTGATGCCAGAGGAACTGAGACAACACAGAGTAACTTCTAAGCTATAAGCAGTGGAGGTACTGACATCATCTCTAGCACTGCATAACATGAAGATTCGATTTCTGGGAACAGAAGTACGCATGAGAATAAGGACAAATTGAGTCCTAATGAATTAGTCTCACTCCAAGAAAAAATAGGAAAAATAACAACTCAATTGGATGATCTTAAGAACGTCTATCAGTTAGCTCCTGACATACTCATGAAATTAATTAGTAATGAAAGTTTTGGACAATGTAAGTAGGATGAATGAGTTCTTTCAATCTTTTTCTAAGAAACTCGAATCAAATCATTCTAGCCGCAGCTGTGGATCAAATGTTAGCATATATTTGAATAGATCAGAGATCATTAGTCAAGCACTACAAATCAAGACCAATAAGCTCTAAAATTTCAGTACACTTTATCTGTCCTAAAAAACGTACTAATATTATGGGATGATAGGATAATAGGAGAAATTTGAGTAAATAAACTTCAACCAAAGGGCATTTGGTCTAGTGGTATGATTCTCGCTTTGGGTGCGAGAGGTCCCGAGTTCGATTCTCGGAATGCCCCAATTTCAATTTTATTATTTTGTTTTCAAGACTTCAACCAAAATGATGGCTTTATGATTTGGTCAATGGTCAACACCAGGACGATTACATATCATTTTTTCATGAGTTCAGTTATATGTAATGTGTGAATTCAAGGACCAATGTAACATTTTTAATAAAATATATCTTAGCTGCAGAAAGTGACAAAAAGCCAATGGTACATTGAAACACATACACACACATATACATACACAATTTAAGAGATTGGCTATGCATGATCTCTTGTGTTATATCTGATCAACAACAGTGCGTTCATATGTAAAATATGGAGATGGGATTCACCTCAAGATAAGCAGGCTAGGATCATATCTGTGTCCAGCTTCATTGCGAAGAAGAAAAATCAAGGGAACCTTCTGTCAACCTTGATTACCACTGAAATTTTCATGAGAGATCACTCCATCAATAATAAACAGCCAAATGCAAATGGATTAAAGACAACAGAATAACATTTACATGCACATACCCCATGTCTACAAGATGCATGTTTTTACTAGCATTCAACAGAATTAGGACATATTGCTATCAAGAAAAATTCAGACAGTGCCCTTTATACTGACTTAACTAAGCCCTATTCCAACATTTAGATAGCACAGAATGCTAATATCAAATAACTTTTCTGGAGGATCTCAGAAATAGGATGATGCTGTTTTCATTTTGATCCACAACATGAGAAAAAAATCAACGAAACGTGTTAAATTTATCTTGATGCAATCACAAGCATTGCAAAATTTAAGATTCAATTTCTAGCAACTAGCAGTTTGCTTATTTTGATAGGCCAGAGATCATTTGTCAAGTCTAGGAAAACGAAGAGATATAAGCTCTAATATTTTTGTACATCCCATGTGACTTGAAAGGATAATAACAGTAGAGATCTAGAGAAATAAAAATGTGTGTTTCTTCAGCCCTTTGCTTGCCATGTCATAACCCATAAACAGTCTTAACTATCAACCAAGCAAATACAAACAAAACAATATCTAGGTGCAATCTGACACCTTGACAGATTCATAGGGTAATTTTAGCAGCAATTCACAAATTAATCAACATTAATACCAACCAATGGGCATTTGGTCTATTGGTATGATTCTCGCTTTGGGTGTGAGAGGTCCCCAGTTTGATTCTCGGAATGCCCCTCTTCTTCTTACTCCCAAAATTTTAAAGATCATATAGACTTTTTTTCTTTGGATACAACGGAAAGCAAGGATCATAAAGACTTTGGTCTTTGGTTGCCAGAACTCCACTAGAGTCAAAGTGCACAACTAGCATATGCATGTTTCAATGAACACATCTAACTTCGTACTTATTAGATTCCCAAGTTTGAAGATGGAAAGTAAGCAAGCTCTAAAAGCAAGGTGGATAAACATCTGGCCCCAACAATAAATGGAAAGATACCTGTTTCAACTTTGATAAACAGTTGGTATCATTTTTTGACCAAGTTCACTCACTTGAGCAAACAGAAAACTGAAAAGAACGAGAATTAGAAAATGGCAACAGATACAATCGCGAGCAGTCCTTAGTAATTATTAATGTCTTCACATGAGTTTATGAATCATACTTGACCTAGTGACAACAGAGCCATTTTACATGACATACATTAATAAAAAGAGAAATTTTATAATATATAATTAACCATAGAAGATATACATTCTAAATTTCAGGCTTAGAAACCTAACCAAAGAGTGTATGAGGTTAAGTAAGGATTCAGAAAAAATCATCAAACTAGAAAAAAAAAAAAAACACTTCATTCAGAAGTCTAAAAATTGAAAAGGTTTGATCTTATCTTCTTCAAGATTAAGATTTTAATTTAGAGAACAAAACTACTCTTTACCAATAAAACAAGATACGTATCAACAATTGGGTATTTGATCTAGTGGATGCAAGAGGTCCCAAGTTTGATTCTTGGAACACCCCACTTAATTTCAGTTCTTTCAAGACTTCAGCCAAAAATGATTGTGGTTGTATGATCTGGTCAATGGTCAATGCCAGACCTGCACGTTCATGTGGTTTGCCCTTTGTTATATTGATTTTAAAATGTTCCATTTGTCTTCTTGCTAAAAGTCAACACCAGAATAATGAAGGAAATTTATACTTACAACATCTGTGCAGCATTGGGACCTAGGACAAGAGCAAGAGCAACAATGCAACTTTGGTGCAGCACAGTGGGGACACGAAGGACATAAACATCAGTTAAATTGATTGCAATCACAACAGTGAGGCAATTCTAGATGAACGGAGAATTTGGAGTAGCAGCAAGAACAAATTCATGAGAAGTTGAAGCAGGGAATTCCACTGCAGGACATAATTGAATACTGATTATCTATGGAAAAAGTCAGGCATTTGCAAAACAAAATTTGTAGATGATGATCAAGCTTAGGAATTTACGGTAATTTGAGTACGTCGTGATTGCAATCACAAATTTGCTACTAGTCGCTTCATACAACCATTGTCACAAGAGAATATTAGATATTTTCCATAATGATTAAGAAGAAATGGTGGAGCTAAAGATGGAATACATAAGTTGCTGTTTGTAATTATTTCTTGGTTTTTCCTTATTAATTGATGTCTAAAACCAGAAGGATTAGGGAGTTTTTTTTAATATAGGAATACTACTTGTTTTTCTATTATATAAAACTTGTGCTAAACCGTCATCAGTAATTATGCTCCTGTTATTATTATTAATTTTCTTATAATAATAATAATAATAATAATAATAATAACAACAACAACAACAACAACAACAACAACAACAACAACAA
>JANSVI020001722.1:187753-198400 GCA_025434765.2 Erythroxylum kapplerianum | reverse complement strand
CAATCTGGTGCGAATCTCCAAATTGAGGCCATTCTCGAACCTCCGGCACCGATCAGCCTCAGTAGAAATCAGGGTAGCAGCATAACTCACAAGCTCATTAAATCTCACCTCATACTCAGCCACTGACATCGCACCCTGTCTCAAATCTAGAAACTCCTGCACCTTCATCTCCAAATAAACCTTGGGCATAAAATTATCTCTAAATGCCTTCAAGAAGTCATCCCTTGAGAATGCATTCACACATATATAATTCAAGATTTCACAACACTATATAAGTGTCAAACATATCATTTAATTACCAAAATTAATGATGCAAAATACATTCTTCAATCCCATAATACTACTAAGGGTAGCTAGGAAAAGTATTATAAAATAGCTTGCTCAATATTTGTGAAACAGGACATGCAACCCTTGTATATATTAGTATTTTGCAAATGAAAAACGAATCTTTGCACACTTAATTCAGTCAGCAACAAATTAAGAATAAGTAAAACATTGCATAATTTGATTTATCAGACAATAAACTTGTATACAGTTTAGCCAGTAATATCCATTTCACAGGAGTACTAAGGTCAACAAAGGGCCTTTTAAAACCAATCTTATAAGAAACAATAACTAGTGCAGATACAGTGGAAGAAAACAAGGATCTTGCAACTATAAATTATGTTACTGTGTGTCAAAGATTGAGACTGGTGGATTCGAGAGCATGAAGTATGGATAGAATATATGAAATGGGATTGGGTTTTTGCCGTAAAAAACGCATCTAATTTAGGGCAAGCCATCATCAGAAGAAGAGATGATGATACATGCAATTATGCGAAGTTGGTTATGCTGGACAAGTAGCAAGCAAACTGTATGAATGTGGATTAGTCACCACCATGCACATAACATGCAGTGAAGCAGACAAAAGAAGAGGTTACTCATCAATAAACCAAAACTCAATCAAGGAATTTTGAATTTTAGTTTCAAACCTGAGTGAGTTCAGCCTCTTTCACAGTTCTCTTGTACTTCATGCAACATTCCCAAGCCTCCAACAGTTCATGTCGATATGCCTGCAATTGGGAAGATAAATGGAATTGGTCAACACATAGCAACAGGATCCTTAAATGAATGATTGGACCAAAAATTTTAGAAAATACAGTTCCACAAGAGGTAGTTTACTTCCATAGGAAAGAACAGAAATACCATTGGTACACAATACCTAATGAGATTGAAAATAGAATCCACAGTCGACACAGAACCTTAACCATTATAACTATTAACATAGAATCTTGGGGGAATACCTCAATGAATGCTCTTTCCTTTATGGTGGTATTTTCATTCTTAGCACCTTCCTCTAGCATTTCATGCAAAGGCTCCAATGCTTTCAGCATCCCTTCAATGTTATGTTCACCAAAGAACAAACGACTAGCTTCCTCCAAAGCCTCATGCCACATCTCATGCCAAAGTATGGCAACCCGGATCAGTTCGTTTGATACAAGTTGGGCCTTCAAGAGAACTCATGATAAGTAATGACATATATAGTGAAAAATTTAGCAGTATTGAGGTGTCAAACAAACTAACCTGATCCACAAGCACACCACTATGTTGCCGAACCTTTTCTACAACTTCTTCAGCTGCTACTCTACGTAAGTTGCTTACAGATTTACATGCCACCAGAAGTGGGTACATAAGAGCCTGAAAAGAATCAACAAATGATTAGACAAACAGTGTATTTTTAGGCCCAAGTTGGCCATGAAGTTGATATGGAAACATGTATCAATAGCAGACCTGGGGATGGCTTTGCCCAATTCGCACCAAAAGTGATGGAACTAGTTCTCTCACTGCATGGTTGTTCTTAGAATGGATCCTGGCAATTATTTGAGGTAACACAACCAGCCAGGTGTTAATGTTGACAAGTGCAAATCCTTTCTGAAGTGCCATTTGAACTTCTGCACTAGCTCCATGATTGAACCATAAAGTAAGGAGTCGAAGTATATCCTGGGCAGAGAGCATTGTCCAAGAAAAAGGTCATTAGAAAAATAGTGTCCAAATGGAGAAACAAAACCAAAATCCAGGGACATACGAGAAAACTAGCAGACAGCAGTCATTAGTCAATTAGATCAATGGAGTACCAATATGATGCAAATAATGTAAAATCAAAGAGAAGATGGAATTAAGACACCGTGTACTAAACTTGAATAAAAATGTGCTTTTATAAAATAGCAGGAATATCACGTGACATTTGTGGTCACAAATGTTTAGGCACATCCATGTACATCTTCATAGACATTAGCGTATTGCTATTACATCACCTTTAGCTGTTCCATGTACTACCTTTAACCTAAGTGTAAGTTTTTCCATTAAAAACGCAGAGGAACTTATGTGATGTTACAGGTGTCTAACTATGACCTAGTCCCTTTTAGCCCGAAAGTGGTGGAATGATTCCTTAAAGGTCTTCAAGTTGTGTTATAACCACAGCTTGATGTTTCAGTGAGCTCTTCGATGTCAATCATCTTTTGAGGCATGTTTATTGGAATTTCACTCACAAGGAACTCCCATAATAGGGAAATAGAAGACTCTTCAACTTCTCTTCAAATATTGTATATATTATGGACGCTTGACCAGTAGTCAATGTTATCAGGAAGGATGGTAAGGGCCAATTTTGGGATTCATAGGTTGACAGGATTAAAGCTAGATCTCCTTGAGAGTGAATTTTGAAGTCCTAAGCTCCATGTCTAAGCTGTCTTTGCATTTGAGGTAAAGACACCAAATAAAGTTAAGAAAGGAGAGAATACTTGGGTGTTGGATATCATTATTGTAAGGATGAATTGAGATAGTAATCCTATTCCAAGAAACTGTGCTCGGAGTAGAAAGTTATAGGAGAGTGCTACTCTAAGGGATTGGAGCAGGTCAAAGCTAGTTCAAATATCACAAGTTATTCATTCATAGAGATATATTTGATGCGTTTCGATGTGGAAAACTGAAGATTGAAGATTTGTGTTCAACTTTAAAAACCTAGAAAGTATCTTCAAGCTTTATTTTTTCATTTTGTAAAACATTTGTAAAACACTCACAATGTAGCCCAACTATTCCTTTCTATAGTCTTAGCTTGTTTTCCAATTGGATAACATAAAAATTATAATTAAATTATGATACTTTTCATTTTTCTGTTAAAAATTTATATCGTAAGTAATTGTTGTAACATTATTATATATTTCAATTTTTCAAACACAAAGTAGTTTCTATTTTTAAAAAATAAGCATTTTTTTCCTTTTCTAAAGAAAAAACATAGAAAAAATAACAGAAAGCAAAAAATAATTTACACAACAAAACTTCCTATAATTGCATACGAAAACAGTTAAAGCAAAACCCTGAGATTTTCATAAGGAGGGAAATGCTCATGGTAAGTTGCATACTTCTAGATCTCCTTAAACCCTGTGTTTATCAGCAGGACTTCTGTTGGGATGTTGATAATAATAAAAGGGAAAAGCTCAAATGTACTCTAGTAGAACTCTCATGTTTTCTAGCTTAGCATAAAAGGCTTGAAGAATAAGTAAATTTTGTCACTTATCATATTGCTTATATTGTACTCCTCGATGATATTTACACAGCATAAGAGCATGAACCAATGTATGGGGATACTGCAGCATCAGTGGTTTTACCATGTATATGTCATAACAAGAAATCTTACCTGTAAGCTATCATCAACCCCTTTGGAATTTGCAGCACATGCTATTGAATGGAAATATCCAGTAACAGCTGCAACAACAAACTGTGAGGCAACACTGGGGAACCCTCTTACTGTATAATGTGACATAACTGCAGTGTTGAACAAAGCCCATGTATGCCATGCTTTTGCCCATTTGTTTGCACAATGAGTGGCATTCCCGAACGCAGTAAGTATTTCTACAGGGAAGAACAGAAAGAAATATTAACTAAAGCACTTTTCCCTAAAGTAGAAAACTAGTTTTGGACAGGGAACAGCCACCTTGTATAGAATCATCATCCAGTACAGGAGATAGCGCCCATTGCCAACTTCCAAGTATTTGATATACACGAGCAATGAGGGGTACATTAGAACTCGTACTACCGATGAAGCCACTCGGTGGAACTGGTTCAATATTTGGAGCACTTGAGAGCTCCAAAGCTAAATTCTGTAACAGCATTCACCAGCCACAAAAAAATGTGTATAGGAGTCATGTACATGAAATAACAAATACATCACTACTTGTACAGCAAACAACAAATATTCGCACATACCTGCAGCCTAATAAATGCTTCTTTTCTCTTGTGATCCTCCCCAAGTGACCATTGATACTTCAGGTATGCTAGCATTACTTGAGGAGGCCCATGGTACCTCACATTTTCAGGACATGTCTCAGGATCATACTGACAAAAAAAGAGACAAGGTTACATGGCAAAGTCAAAGGAGAATGGAGTACAAACTTAGTATAGCTGTTAATTAAAAGATAACTAAACCTGCAATAGTTTCACCAAAGTGGATTTAGCCTGACTAATCCGGTTGCTTTGCCGACAAATAGATGCAAATTTTAGCCAGTTGTCTACGTCCTCCGTAGGAGGCAGTACAAGAGCTCTAACAGCCAGAAGTACTTGCCAAACCTGATTGAATGAGGACAACAGAGGCCAAGAAGGAAGCTTAAAAAGGTAATGAAGTGAAAAAATGGGACAATATATATAAATATCTACAGCAATCATGCAGAAGAAAACAGCAAATATAACTTAATAATAATAGTGAGGGGTTGAATCGATTGGTCTTCTAAATGCAAACAGGGATACCAGTAATTGAACCCAGAGCCTCTTGTATATTTGGCAGTTTAAGGCTTGCTGGATCTAGTTTCCATTTGATGACAAGGAATCATTAGTAGGACTAGGTGTAAAAAAGTCTGAAAGGGAAATTAAACTTCAGAAAAGAAACTCAGAATGGGAATGGAGTGGCATATTGATAGCAATCTTTAGAACTATATCATTTCAATAGTCAAATATAGCCGTAAAAAGATTCGGAAGATACAAATAATTTAAATAATATTGTTGTAAAATTTCCTATGCTACTTCACAATTTGCTCAGGCACTATTCTTCAAACCTTATACAGCCTTGTTATCACATGTAAAGACTTGCTAAGAGAAAAGTACATCAATTTCAGTTACCTCAACGTTACTTTTTGCCCCTTGTATCCTTTGAGTCCACATATTGCGAATTAGGGCTCGTCGTCCTTCGGCAACAGCATTTCCCACAGGAAGAGTACAATAGTCAATGACCTATGGAGAAACAAATTGTTGTGCAATTTACTCTGAAGTAGTATTGTATAAGGAAACTAAAGCCAACAAAAAATTGAAATGAGAGATCAAACAATGGAGCGCACCTCCTCCAGCTCTGACAGCTGCTGAACACGGACCATATTGCTATAAGCTCGCTCATAGCTCTCCAGAACCTGAACATAAAATTATCTCATTATATCAATCATATAAATTTAGAGATACTAAGAACAAGAAAGTAATTCATCAGCCATGAAATTTGCCTATCCTCCTATGATTCTGAATCAAAAGGATCCTCTCTTAAAAATAAAAAATTCAATAGAAAGCGAATATGAAAACATTAAAATATGAATATCATCATCATCAACACCCAGTTGAAATCCCGCTAAGACACGATGTCCGGGAAGGTCCAATAATATGCAACCTTACCCCTATCTAATAGAAAGGTTGCTTCCGATAGACCCATATGCAATGTGGCATGACAATAAAGTATGAATAATAAAACTTAATTATAAGAAACTTTCTTTGGTCATATGTATGAATCCCTACAAAATAATATAGGAAAATTGTGTCTATTCGGATCCTTTCTTTTACTTATTTGTTTTGATTTTAGTTTAATCATCTCCCAAAGCATCAGAATTGACAATACGCAGTAAGATAGTCAAATATTTATGAAAGACATGAAAGTACAGAAATTGGGACTAAATGAAAACCAACCAAAGCAGCAAGCTCTGTTGCCAAGCATTTCCTAGCTCTTTCAACATACTCACGAGCTTCGTCATACTTGCAAAAACAATAAAAGTTAGGAAATTATGACAGATTAACAGAAAAGAAAGTGGAAAAGACTTGCAGTAAGAAGAAAAGTTAGCATGATAAGTACCTTTCCTCTACGAACAAGTAAGACAGCCCTGAAGAATGTACCATTACTACTTCCATCCCCACTAGCAGCAGTATTTCCTAAACCCCGAAGCTTAGATTCATCCCCATCATCTAATCGTAACACATATTCAGCCATCTGGTCCCACTCACCCATGTTCCAAGCAGCATTAGCAGCCTAAGATAAACACATTGCACTATAAGAAGCAACCAAGATTATTAATTACTACTCCATAAAAACAGAAAACCACCATTGGTGCCATTTCCAATCGGGCAGATGGTTCTGCTGGAGTCCAATACTCCTTGCATAAATTGTTTAGTTCTTCCCATCGAGCTAATGCTGCGAGGCATCTCATCCTTCCTACAAATGAAACATTAAGATATTGAATCAACACAGGGAACAACCAATATGAAAGATGTCAGAATTCTAGTAACAAAATGGAAAAGAAGAAAAAAATCATTTACATCATAAATCCTTGAGGGTGACGAAGAAGAGAAAAAAAGGGGGGAAAAGGTTGAAGTTCTATTCAAGTGCTTGGATAAAGAAGGGGAATTTCCTATGTAAGTGAGAAGGAGTAGCCAGTAGCTTATATCACAACAAAACGTATAAGTTCCAAAGATGGCCCAAATGCAACTATTTTAAGAGGTCAAGTAAACTATTCATTGTAAAGAAATCACTGAAAATACTTAATAAGGCCTAAAACTAGATCATATATTAAGTCTAACACAGCCTCTCAAGCAGAAATCCATTACGTCAAAATGTGAATAAAGAACAGGCTCACAACCTCATGCAAAATTGAAACATAAACTTAAATAAGATGAAATATCTGACTTGAAATGTTTGTCATGAAGACTTCGATAGTGTGTTACTAAGGCAAGTGAAAATGGTGGGTATGGGGATTAAGCAAGACAAGAAACTGTGTGCTGGACTCCTGCTTTTACGAGTAGTAGATACAGAAATTGGAAGTACCACCATACTAATGTGTTATATGCCTTTGCACATGCTATGCTCACTAAATAAATCAAGCTTCAGTATAACCTCTAGCAGCTAACTTCTTAAGCAATCCTTATCATTTGAGTAACATTTGGTTCAGCAATTGGTCTGGTCAACGTTTAAACTCTCTCACCTTTCCCCTCCACACTAAACTAAACTCTTTCATCAATGGAAACAACTGGCAGTTTCCTGATAACCTCAGCCATCTGCAGCCTCAATATTCTCCAAATCCATCCAGACCTGATATTTTTTACCGGAAGGATCAACCAACTTACAAACTGTTGAATAAGCTCACTAAGGATCTGCTTAGAATGAAGATTCCAGTGGTTGATTGGCAAAGAATCATTTGGCATAAAGTACTACCCCCTAAGGTTTCTTTTCTTCTCTGGCTCACCATCAAGAATAGGCTCAATACTGCTGACAGACATAGTTATCTTGATGTCAATAGATCCTGCCCATTATGTTCAGCACATGAAGAATCAAGGGATCACCTGTTCTTCATGTGCACAGCAGCAAATGTCAATTGGGAACAAGTGAAGCAGAAATGTCTGGACTGTTTCAGGAAGCCCTCTCTCCAGCATGATTTACTGGTTATCAACAAAAACTTCTCTTCCTAAGGCCGAAAAACAGATCTACATAATAGCTATGGGTCCTTGTGTGCAGATCATTTGGACAGAAAGAAATTCCAGAAGATTTGAGTCCAAGTTTAAATCAACTGCATCACTTATCACACACGCTATCAATGGAACCAGAGAGCTAATCATTCTGAAGAATTTAGCACCAAATTGCAGATCCAGTCTACTACTTCTCTAAATATTTAACCAAAGTAATGCATTGTAATCTCTGACCCCAGGTAGACGTTTCCAATGTGCTTTATCCTATGTGGAAGTGTACTTCCCTTGAACCTCATTTTGACATTGTAATTTCATTCTTTATTAATGCTATTTTTTTCCTTTTTCAAAAAAAAAACATATAGAAAGTAAAATAATAGATCCAATATTAAAAACAGTCACTAATGTGAAATTACAACCTTAAAACTCAGCAAAAATAAAGGAAGCATTGCAAATATAAGATATGTGAAGTATGTAATACAAACCTAAAGTAGCCTCCAAGACGAGATGTGGACTTGATGCTTGAGAGGCTTTGGCAGTATAGGCTTTGAGAGCATCATCCCATCTCTGTAATTTTTCATACCTAAACAAAAGTAACAAAAAAAAAATCAACAGCAATATCATGGTGAAGTTTTATGTATGGAGTAGGGAATTAGTATTCCTTCCATAAGATCGGTTATCATTACCAAGATTCCTTAAGCTGAACACCCAGATTTTGCTGTGCATAAGTCAATATTCCAACAGCAGCCTAAATATTATCAATGGATACAGTGTAAGAATGATAGAGAACTAAGCTAAAATCAGAAAAGCAGGTAATAATAATCTGAAAGCATGACAAAAGGAAAAAGACCTCATGCTGGTGTAACTGATTATTTATGTGAATTAAAGCTTCAACTACAGCAACAGGATTGGCATCCATCTTCTTAGAGCAGGCACCTTCGAATTCCATTTCTTTGTAGTGCAGTGCCTTCGCAAATGCACGACACTTGAAAGAAGCAGACATACAAAATCTTAATATACTTATCATATGATAAAATTTTCATCAATGTAGAACTGTGAAAGCCAAAAGAACACCTTTTCTGCAAGGGCACCTAGAAGCCTGATGTCTATTGGCAGAGGTTTCTCATCATGTTCCATGAACTCTGCCTGCAAAGTAGCATCTCAGTTGTATAAGCAACACAACACTCAAAAGCGCCAAAAAAGATGAAACCTCATATAATACTAATGAATAAAAAGTTCAGCTATGTGCATAAGGAGCTTTCAAATTCTCTTCTCCTACTACACTGAAAACAAACCAATGACCCACCTTATTATGCATATACTGAAAATCAAGGAACATTTAGAACCATAAGAGTATCAACACCATAAGAATATCAATACCAAATAGAGTCCTGACACACTTAACTATTAAACCCTAATAGTATGCAATGCAAGTTCGACTCTAGTTTCCCAACATTTTACAGAATATTATCCTTCACCATTAATTATCTCAACTCAGATAACATATATGGAGGAACTATGAGATATGAAGTGTGAGTCCATATCAGAAATGGTCAAATTACAGGAAAGTTGCACTTCCACAATCTCATCTTATTCATCCAGATAGCAATTGCTCTATCACAAGCAAGCAATTAATTTACACACCTGAAGTTTGGACACAAATGCACCAAACCACGTTTTCATATATGGACCAGTGACAAAAAGATGTTGATTTATACAATAGCAGATTTGTTATCATAGTGAGTACCGAAAATCTAGAAGAAAAGAACCAATTACGCCATAAACAAATCAGTCAATGATTTTAGTTAATATCAAATAATTGAACAGTCAAAAACAAACAATGCTAATTTCAAAGTATGCTTAGCCGAAGTAAACAAATGCATTAACATAACAACTTGCATGGGCATAGAAGTCCTCGGTCAAAATAACCCCAGAACTGTTGCAACTGTATAAAACCTATTTTTATAGTACATTGTTGCATAACTAAGCCATACACAAATCAGTCAATAATTTTAATTACTATCAAATAATTGACCAGTCAGAAACATGCAATGCTAATTGTAAAGTATGCTTAGCCAAAGTGAAAAAGTGCATTAACATAACTTCTTATATGTGTATAGGAGTCCTGGATCAAAATAACGCCACAACTGTTGCAACTGTATAGAACTTATTTTTCTAGTACATTGCTGCATAACCAACAGACATACAGATGACAACAAGAAGTCACATCACAAATAGATATACCAAATTCAGAAGAGTGGCCAAAATCTCAGGAGGAATATTCGGTGATGAAAATGCCATCTCCAGATGTCGAACTAATTGTTTCTGACTAGCCTCATTCAGTTGTGCCTATACGCAGGTGTTTTCGGCTAAATCGACTATACCTGACCACAAGAAAACCATGGTAAGGGAAAATGTTCCCGGCTTTGTTTTGTAAAATAGTTCCTTACAGACAACCCTGCTGCACTGGAGAGTAACAAAACCAGAGAGCATTGAAATAAGTGGAGTAGGACAACCACCGCAAGGAATCATTTTCTAAACCCATTATGCTTACAAAGTCTAGGTCGTAATTCCCATGTACACTCAAACAAGTGACGATAAAATTAGGGTTGTTCTAAAACTGATTGAATTATTGTTTGAAAGCCTACAATTCTTTGAAAGGCGTTTCTATGAAATTAAGGAATTTTGGGGTTGTTCATCTCACCAACAATTCTACAATTCTTCAAAAGGCATTTTTGTAAAATTAAGGAATTTCGAATTTGTGCGTCACACCAATAACCAGACTACAAGTGTCACAAGCGAGCAACATTGCAGTTTCACTACAAGTTCTCCAAGCTCCACCAAACAGTTTCATGTAGCGTCATAGTCCCAGCAGCCATACCAACGTCGCATACCAAGCACTAGATAAGC
>JANSVI020001719.1:51691-62028 GCA_025434765.2 Erythroxylum kapplerianum | reverse complement strand
CGGAGTGGTTGGCATTAGGAAGGGCATCCAGCTATAGAAATTCTGCCAGATCACTCAAACTGTCCTAACTCCTAAAGCCGTGAGGCTTTTGCTGTCCCGAAATTTACAAAACCACGCGGTATGCCAGAAAACCACCCAAACAAAACAACTTTAGAAGCCTAAACTCCTTACACGCCTCATAATAATTATCTAACTGTCTTAACCCTCACTTTTATTCACTCAAGTAGACTCCCCCCACATCACTGTTCTATTATTCGGTTTTAACGCTCAAAGGTCAGATCTTTATCAAAGTCTGTGTTAGATCAATTTCAGCTTGAAAATGTGGAGTTATATCTGGCGAGCCAGACTTCCCGTCGCAGTGGAGGACGGTAAGTAGCTTCAACAATTCACAACCACTACCGCCACCCGCTGTCATAACTTAAAAACGTTAAATTCTCGTTAGCCTCCTGCTCCGTCACCGCCGTCACTACCAGCTTTTGCACTTTATACCCTTCCTGCACTACCTTCTCTTGCCGCCGCCGCCTCAACCTTCCTTTATAACCCTTAGTTCTTCGGCGAGCCGCCTTTGCTACCACTCTTTGTACGTTTTTAGCCCACCTCCACCACCGCCGTCACTGTCATCTTTATAGTCAGTAGCAGAGTCGACGGTGATCGGCGCGTTTACGTTCACAACCACTCTGTAACGAAAACAAACGCTGTATGGATCACCTTTGTAACTGGAAAGTATTGTGCCCATTTTTACGCGCCACCACCTCTCCTATTAGACCTTTAAAAAACCTTTTGTCTTTAACAGCCATCAATGACAACTATCACCCTCGATCCGTCATGATCTGTTATGCCCATTACCATCAAGATCAAAACTATGGCGTCGTAAAGGGAGCGTTGATCGACTAGCCTCAGAGAACAAACCCGTGGACATCACTCTTTTTCTTGTATCTTTATGTTCCTCTTACCACATCCATATCGAATCACCATCACATCACTAACACCAACTTTTGGAAATTATGCTATCGTATGATATTGGTTACCATATTAAACAGCCTTTAGTAGTAAGCGAATCTGGGTAATTATGCATATTGCCATCGGGGAACTACTTTACTGTTATTGCTTCTACTTAATTAGTAAGATGTCTGCGATTGCTTGGTTCAAAATAACCACATACTTAAGGTTCCAATTGGAATGAGTTTCAGGAAATTTGAACTTTCATTTAATGTGCTTGGTCCATTTGGGTATTAACTTGCAATAGCTCTTAAAATTAGCATTTGTAGATAGACGTTTAATTGAATTACTCTTTGATTTGCTTCTTTAAGTGAATTAAAGAACTTCTCTTTGTCTCTGGCAAGTTATGCAACAGCAACTAATCTGATAATAGGTAATCAGTTGCTTAGACATACAGAATGGGTTTCATCATCTGCTTAACTTGTCTTCCCAATTCTTGTTTTCAGGTCCTGCAAATATAATAACTTTTACTTTTGAGGAGCTTTCTGAATATACAGACGGATTTGATAACAAAAACCTTATTGGCGGTGGAGGATTTGGCAGTGTTTACCGCGGCAGCATCCGTGGAAGGAAGGAGAGGCATTTTAATGGCCTACAAGTAGCTGTGAAGGTCTCTCGCAATGTAGAAATCAAAATGAGGACACAGTGGGAAGTAAGCAAATGAAGATGTTTAGTTCTTGAATTTGTTCTGGGATGTCATAGTTTCTGCATTTCAGGTTCACTGTCTTTTAGGACTAGTTGTTGGTATTAAACCCAAATGCCCTGTTAAAACTGTCAAGGGGATTCCCACGACACAAGTCTCCTTTTATTGAAACAACTGATGACAAACAATAACCATTTATGGGGGGTGAACCAACAAACTTGTTCCCATTAGCCATTTCCAAATTCTAGTACAAGAAGTACTTCCGTGGAACCCAACCCTCAGACCCACTTTGAATTCTCTTGTTTTTCTTCACCATCGACCATTACATGGTGGGTCCGAATTATTCTTATTTTAATTCCAGAATCCGCACCCTATTACTAGTCATTAACATTTGATCTTCTGCCCTGTGTTTTAGTAGTCATTAACATTTGATCTTCTGCCCTGTGTTTTCAGGCTGAAGTAAAATACCTGGGAGAAATTAGGCATCCAAATATCATTAAACTGATTGGCTGCTGCGAAACTGTACACAAGTTTTACCTTGTCTATCCACTTATGAAGAACGGAACTGTGATGAGCAAACTGCAAGGTAATCTCCAAATACTAATCATATTTTAAAACATGAATCTAACTGCCTTTTGAGTGAACAGCTCCTGACTGCATCCCAAATACTGTAAAAGGTTATAAATTATAGTCGTCTGAGATCCATCTCTTTTCCTATGTTTCGTTGAATATAAATGTATAAGTTGTGTACCAATTTGGCAATAGGTCTTGATTGGGGCGGCACAATTAAGATCATGACTGGGACAGCAAGTGCAGTGGGGGAGTTACATGCTCACTCACCTCCTCTCATCTACCGTGATCTAAAGCCGCACAATCTTCTTATGGATAAGGTCAACATAAGACAGACATGTCCTAGCTAACTAACTAATTTAATGGTAACTTGGAATTCTTCAACTTATCAGTTTATAATTAAATTAATTTGGTGAATCCAGGATTTTACTCCAAAACTGGGAGATTTCGGGACTGTTACCCCAGAAGGAGAGTGTCTGAAGCTTGGTACTGCTGGATACACTGATCCTATAGTAATGACAGACGGTAAGTTCGAAAAGAGATGATTGATGGCCCTTTTTTGTTGGTGTATAATGAAACTTTTTTCTTCAACTTTACAGGAGCAGTTGGAAGCAAGGCAAATGATATCTATAGCTTAGGGGTGATTATACTGCAAATGATCATGAAGGAGGATACTGTAAGGTTTCCAGGAAGCAGTATGCAAGATCATATCAGTGACTGGGCTCGACGTAGGTACAACAGCGAAGGAGATGCAGTAAAGGATAAACTCAAAAGAAAAGGATGCTCTAAAACTGCTGCCAAGGCAATTACAGAGCTTGGGCTTGACTGTGTCAGCGACAACACCCTACCATTGCTCAAGTCCTCGAGAGGCTTGCCAAACTAAAATAATATACCTTTTTTTGAAATTTTTTTCCTGTTAACAAGTAAGATACC
This sequence comes from Erythroxylum kapplerianum, assembly GCA_025434765.2. Taxonomy (NCBI): domain Eukaryota; kingdom Viridiplantae; phylum Streptophyta; class Magnoliopsida; order Malpighiales; family Erythroxylaceae; genus Erythroxylum; species Erythroxylum kapplerianum. Next base: position 58,883 of record JANSVI020001719.1, on the reverse strand, counting down.
TACTTATTCCTACGAATTCACAAACGCGTTGAGTTCCCAAGACACTGAAATGGATCTAGTTTACATACACATCTTATCGCTTCTTACCCAGTTTAAGGATGACACGTGGTATGTAATAATTGTAACAGCCCTCCCCATTCTTTACTGTAATATTTTCAGTCCATTTTCCATAATTAAGGACAAAACAGAAAACCAGTGCATAAGCAAAATCAAACCTTTTCTACTTGCAAATAAAATATCAACCTTTGGTACAGAAAGCCAAGGAAGAGCGCAGTTTTGTACCTGGTTTCTTCAAGTACAGATATGCCAAAAAAAAAAGAATTATATCTTGAAGTGTTTTGTCATGAATTAATTAAACCAGAAAAGACGATCATCTTTCAAAGTTGATGAGTTGGGGGAGAGATGGAGAGAGAGAGAGAGGAGACTGAGAAAGAGATAAGAACTGAACTTTAATTATATAGTTCCAAAGAAATGGGGCCGGGGGACGCAAGCGGGTGGACTTTGTTGTTCCTGAACACAAGGGTCGCAATTCACGTCAGACGATTCCTCCGAAACCACGTGCAATATCCCACCAAACTTAAAGCACCAACGCCTGGTGCACCATGGCCTCAGCCATCTTCTATAAATTAATATTTTAGTCTATAGTATACAATTAATTAATTGCGATAAATTAATAAAACACCATCTTGACCTTATTAATTTATAAAGACAAAGAAGACTGCGTTACATTAACTTATTATAAACACGCCATCTAGTATAAAGGCCAAAGGGCTGGAGATAAAGTGGAATCCAACAAGCGGTGAAAAGCAAAACTGGCTTTCACTTTATTTTGGAGTTATATTTATCCATCTAGGGAGGTACTATATGTAAGATTTTAGTATATTCTTTCTTTTATTCATTTCTCATTTATTATAATAACACGAAATTCAAAAGTCAGTTTAATAAGAAGGGATTATCTATAGACATAAACACGTGACTCGGCCAATGCCACTACCAGGATACCAGGACTGTGGGGTTGGGATAAAATTAAGAAAGGGTTTTTTTCAGAAAAATTGAATTTGATGCCAGATCAATCTGAACTTAACCTGTTAACGTCAAATCAACTTAGGAGAGACAAGCTTGTTAACCTTTTTTTTATTTTAGTTTCTTACGAGGTGTTTTAAGAAGATTTCAATTATAAGAAGGTACCTTTAAGTTATTTATATCTTACACTAATTCTCGCTCGAATCGGGTAGGTCCTATGTGGGAGACAAAGCTTTGACTCCAAATTTTAAACAGCTGCATACATGAGGGGTGTTTGAACCCACAACCTCACTTAAATCAGGAGATTTCCTTACCAACTCACCTGTGCCTTAGAGTTAAGCTTTAACTTCAAATTAAATTAAGAGAGCAGACAAGCCTGCGGTAATCTTGATCTCTAATTTTAGTGTTAGTATCAGGTTATAATTTTTTTTTTCAAATCTACTAACAAATTGAAAGAGGAAAAAGTAAGAAAAATAGTGTCAGACGCAAGTTTCTTCCTTCACTCCATATGATTAATATGCGGGAACAGTCCATTGATGCATGTGAAGGCAATGAGCTTTTCATCAAAAGGTTAATCAGTAATGCATGATTGGAGACAGTTGGTCAAAGGCATAAGTGAGTACACACACGCCGTTGAGTGACTAAAGTCGGCCAAAATGCCAATAAAAGAAGGACAATGTATTTGATTTGTTTCAGGTTTTGCCTTCCCTAACGACATCTCGCTGTTTCCTAGATCGATAATAAAAATAACAACAATGTCCTAGCTAAGATAATGAACAAGTGAATCCACAATGTCCTAGAAACAAAATATAATCTCATACCTTAAATTCATCTGGTTAAACAATCAAAGCTCAAACTCTGTATTGAAATAGAACATGTCACACATGATCTGAACTCCCCCAAATCAGACAAAAGTTGCAGGACATCATCTACATAAGTATGTTAATAAGTATTTAATTTAGATGCTGATGACTAAACTGATTCATCACTACCACAGTAAAGGAAACTTTGTGGAGATCAGAATCTTCCACAACTCACCACCATTTTCGCCATCCTACATGTTATGAACCTCTGAGTCCGACCACCGACACCCTTTTATAGCTATTTTTAGTTTTCTATCCCTTGTTGGAGGCAGAAAAGGGTTCAATACGTGAAACGTAGAAAATTGGCTTTGCTACATATTTATGCGTAATTAAAATCATCTCTTGTCTGTTGCATCTGTTATGTACCAACTTTCCATCAGGTTTTGACCGGCACACCGCCCTTAACCTTAAGGTCATCAATGGGGAAGCATCTGCTTTAGAGAAGATATACAGTCACTCTTGTTGGAAGAATACTTATGCTCAGAGAAGACTACTTATAATTCAAGTATTGCTTATTTCTTGTTCTTTCATTTCATGAGTAATTAATATTAATTGACAAATTAATTTAATGGTGATTGTTTTATTACTATTCATAAGTTCAGTGATCTGTAATTGTCATGAATATTTAATATAAGTAGCATTAGGTTATTTATGTATTTGCATATTTAACATATAAGAAACAAACAAACAAAATTAAATAATGATAATTATCTCAATTGTTTAATTTATGGTTAATCTTTTCATTAAACTTATTGCTATCATTTAATTTATATGAAATGTTATTATACCCAATTAATTAATGGTAAGTTTTGATTTGAATTAGGATAATTGAGACTTATTGTAGCTACCCTAATAGGTTTCAAAGTAATTGCTTGACTTGTTAAATTTTATTCTTTTTATTCCAATGATCAAAGTTATAATTGGATGAGATCCTTGAATCAAAGTTAGGAAAAATTGCATATCTTATTTTTATACTCGGTTGATTCACTTACTTCCTACCTTTTGTAGTTTTATAGGTGAAGATCCACATAAAAACATGAAATAATTCCTTCCATGTTGTTTGTTATGGAATGAAGCCATAAAGAGTGACATAATAGCAAATTAATCTTAGATCGTCTCTATTCTCATTGAAAGAAAATACAAAGTATAGGCTATATTATCTCCCCTTTGACTTAGTGACAACATGAAATGAAACTGTTATTTTTGAAGTTCTTTCCTACATCATAAGATGCCAATATAAAAAAGGAGATATGTAAGAAGACAATTCATTAGAGAAATATTATATGAATATTAGGAGAGAATTAAGAAACTATGTGCTAGCTGCTCACAACATCAGATTCATAGGCAACTTTTGATTTAGTATTTTTATAAAGGGTTATTTCCAATAGATAGGTGTTACAAAGTTTTTTTTAGAAATTGAACTAATACTGAAGTTGCACCTACAACTTTGCACGACAATCTTACTTAGGTATATTTAAGCAAGACCTAGCCTTCCTCATGTGATCATCAATCATCAAAACTTATTTTTGAACACCTTACGACCCTTGCAATGTTTAACTCTCACACTCTTGTAAGAATGCTACGAAAGCAATAAGTACTCTAAGGGACAATAGAGCATACAAAAGAAATGACAAAAGCCCATCTTTATTATTTTCCTCAAAGTATGGAAGGGAATGCTCTCTCTTAATGTGTACTTCCTACATGTTTAGAAGCAAGACTCAAATGAGTTATGTATAGGAACCTTTAACTTAATGACTCAGGTACAAATCAAAATCCTAGCCAAACTGAACTACTTAGATAACCTCTATTCATATTAGATTACACCATAGTAACTAATTAGATGACACCTCATCCAAATAGAACGTTATCTGATAGGATAGAGTTGCGTAACAACTAATAAGATCACATATTACATTGAATTAGGAAAGATACATCCAAATCTATGAATATCTTTACCAATGTTTTAAAAACTGGACTGGATATCGAACCAGTTAAAGGAAAGGTTTAAGGTTTAAGGTTTAAAGACTCAATCGATATTGAATCGCTATAAAACCAGCATATAATATATAAAGTAACAATTATAAAAGTAAGTAACAATAAATATTTTATTAAATAAAAATCCTCTAATTTTTATTATTATATGATCAACTAGTAATAAATAAATTACTAATTAATAATTTTCAATGTCCTTTTCTTAAATATATTTTTTAAAGTTTAATCATTACTCCTTAAACAAAATTTAAATTCAACATAATGTTGCATACTAAAACAATTGGATAAGGATTAGGTGGACCAATCTTTTTTTTAATTAAAAAATTCCATTCATAAAAGAAAAAGTTACAAATGGCCTAATTGTTGGACCCCAAACTTTTGTTGAAAATTAGAAATTATTAAATGAAATAAAATGAGAAAATATGGTATGATTCCTAGTAATGAATGAAAAGTATAAACGAATCTATGAGCATTTGATGAAATGAAAGACAATTAGGTTTCCTTGTGTTTTACATATGTTGATATAAGATGAGGTAGTGTGATGTTGAACATGGCCTCGTCCAATGAATAAAATGGTAGTTATTGTATTCCTTTCTTTTTGAGACAAATTTATGGATTAATGTGATTTGAAATGGCTTCTTTAGCCTTTTTAATGATTATGGAGTATTTGCATAGCTTTAAAAAAATTAGGTATTGTGTATTGTGTTTGGATGTGGGAATTGAAGAATATGGATAATTGAAGTGTTGTGCAGGTGTTGGAAAAATGGGATGAAGGTTGAAGATTGTGGCTAGTGTAAATTTAGGGGAGATGCTGTCAAAATTTTTATTATGGGCAGAAACTATGACTGAGTTTTTGAAAATTGTCTAACAAGTGAGAAATTTGAATTATTTTCTAAATTATGATGAGAGGCTTTAAGAAGTGGATAGGTCTCAAAATCTTAGCCTTTGTTCATGCATTTTAGTTCAAATAAACTTGTGACAAACTACTTTTGTTAGTTTATGCCCTACAACCAATCAATTTAGTGACAATTATTTAAAGACATTTTTTAATATTATACATACTTAGATGTATATTATAAATCTATGGGATAAATATACATTACAAATGAAATTATTATGAGATTATAATTATGAGATTCATATTGCATTTATGTATTATCCGCAGATTGTTTTTAGTCATTGTTCTATTAAGATTGGGATTTAGTAGAATGAAAAAATAATTAACATATAATATGTTTTTTTCTTATGAAGGAAGTAATTTATCGCATAGGCTAAAGTATGGAGATAACATATGAATGTTTGTTAGAGAACAAGTTCACTGAACTGACCCATATGGGAAATCTAGTTGGAACATTACTTGTATGTCTATGAAAATTCTCATTGTGATGATTGTATAAGTGATCATTTGAGTTGAGATCTCCAAAGTTATCTTTTATCGGTATTTCTATGTTTTGATACTATTTATGACCTATTCTAGTCAAGGATAACTCAGTCGGTTGTCATTGAATATAGCATGAACTATATTTAGGAAGAAAGTGCTATTTCTCTCGATTAATATTGATTTGGAAATCCTTGACAAAGGTGGAATGATGCTTTGTGAAATAGTTTACAATGTCATTAGTTAAATCAATAGCCAATGGTGGAGAACTAACGTGATTGGACCCAAAATAAAGTAGTCATTAATTCCATGCTCTATGTCTAATTGTATGATAAAATATTGAACTATATATAAAAAAAGTACAAATGAAAAGGTTAATCAAAACTACTTTGAGCCACCTGTTACACTTGAAGATCTAGCTCCAAAGGGTCTAAATGAACTAGCCCAACCGTCACGACTTATCAAAGCCACTAAACATCCACCTCAGTTAAAATCTTATGTTGTAAGTCTTCCTCATCTTAAACATCACTCCATTAACTCAACCATCACTTTCCTTAATGAAACTAACAACTATATAAAATCTAGTGCTAATCCTTTATGACAATAAGCTATGAAAAACGAATTGCAAGCTTTAGAGAAATCCAAACTTGGGATCTAGTTCCACTTCCCCCACTTCCCCAAGTAAGGCTTTAGTGTGCTGTAAATAGGTTTATAAAATCAAGATTAAAATAGATGGAACTACAAAACATTATAAAGCTCAAATTGTTACTAAAGGATTCACTTAGGAGTATAGTTTTGACTATAAGGAGACTATTACTCCCATAGCCTGTCTCACTTTAGTTCAAAGTCTCATAGTTGTTGCTATCATTAAGAAATGAAAAATATTCTAAATAGATGTAAAAAATGCATTTCTCATTGGCGATCTTTCTAAAGATGTGTATATGCAACCACCTCCAGGATATGATCATCCTCCTAATACTATTTGTCATCTAAAAAAGGATTTTTACAGCCTCAAACAAGCTCTTTGAGCTTGGTTTGTAAATTTTAGTTATGTCATTCAAGAATTTGAATTTATTTCTAGTCCACACGATAATGCCTTATTCATTCGACATACAGATGGAGTTTATGTGCTCTTATTAGTCAATGTAGATAATATTATTAATAATGGCGATTACCTTAATGGCGATACATAATTTAAAAAAATCAACAAACAAATGGCCAACCTTTGACTAATCTTATATTGTATTAAAAATATGTGGGGAATTTGGTATATCTTATAGTTACTCATCTTGACATAGCCTATGCAGTTCATATTGTGAGTTAGTTTAAGACAAGTCCTCAAATCATTTACTATACTACATTGCATTATATTTTGTGCTATATTAAAAGTACTTTATTTCATGGAATTCACATCTCTTCATCATCCTCTTTAGAGCTTTGCACATATTTTGATGTTGATTGGGCATGAGATCTTACTTTTTAACACTCCATAACCAAGTTTTATTTCTTTCTTTATGATTTTTTTCTTATAGAGAAATAAGAAATCAATAGTTATAGCTTGTTCAAGTACTCAAGATGAATACTAAGCCCTTTGGCAATACTTCTAAAATCTTATGGTTATGTTGGTTATTATAAGATAAAGGAATTGAATATTCTTTAACTATTACTATTTATTATGATAATTACAGTGCCATCCGAATTGCTCACATTGAGTTTAAAGAGGGGTGTTAGTCAACTATAATATTTACTTTCTAAACAAGATAAGTTCATAATAATGATAGAATATTATAAAAGTATTGTATAATGAATTGGACAATTATTTCCTTTCTTTCATGTATCTGCATCTCTATATATAGATCCCTTTTTTGATGATTATTTCCTTTCTTTCATGTATCTGCATCTCTATATATAGATCCCTTTTTTTATACAAAACTTA
>JANSVI020001715.1:605845-615950 GCA_025434765.2 Erythroxylum kapplerianum | reverse complement strand
GCGACTGATTCTATGTCTGGTGTCGAATGGGAGATATGCCCCCCTAATTTTCTATCTGACGTTATATCTATGGATATGAATAAAATACGCTGAGCGCACGTATTTACGTTTCAAAAAAAAGAAAAAAGTATCTTTACATCTTCAATTGCAAGATGTTCTAATATAAATAGTAACAACCGACAGTTCTAGATAATTGTGTACTGGTACCATTAATGAGTCGTCCATAATCATTGAAAATGGTTGCAGGCTCTCTCTCTCTCCCCTTTTTTCAATTAATGACTTTATCAGAAGAGAAATAATACACAGCATCCTAAGCTTCAGAAAGTCGAAAAACTATCCCTTTCAAAGTTCTCATATGACTACGACAAATGCCACTTGGACCTCTATGATCAAAGAAGACAGCTTGGTAGAGACAAGACAAGAAAGAGAGCGTTGCAGGAAAGGAACATGCACATGCACCCTTTACCTCCAGTTTAATCATTGATTAGCAAGCCCAACTCTATAGGATGTGGGGGTTAGGTCAAGATTGTAACTGGACATGTCGATACAGAATTAGTGCAGCTAGGGTTCTTTGTCTTGATGCTGTGCATATTGAAGCCTAACCCTATAAGATGTGGGGATTAGGTGAAGATTGTAACTAAACAAGTCGATATAGAATTGGTGTAGCTAGGGTTCTTTGTCTGGATGCCATGCATATAGAACAGCAGAAGAAACACATGGCTAGCGAGTTTTGTCTGGTTAATAATAAATCGGAACAGGTTTTGGTGTAGAGGCGGCTCAGCCTGCTCTAGGCCGCCTTGGAGCGTTTCAACATTAGTCAATCCATGCGGTTGCCAACTTATAAGACAAAGGCTCCATTTGGCGGACTTTTCTACTCTACAAATCTTTACTCTTTGTTTTGTTTTTGCCTTCCTGATGTTACTATCATTCAGGGAACTTTATATTTGCTCTACTTTATAACAAATAATGATTTAACTGTAAAGCAATTCAATTTTTAACTTTCCATTGGATTTGATTTAATAACTCTTTTTATTAAAAAAATGAGTAATTTATTAATTAATAAATTAAAATAAATTAATTAATTTTTATTTAACGATAATTTTTTAATTAAACTTCAAATTCTTTTATTAATAAGCATAATATCTTTTAATTATATTTCAATATTTTTAATTATATTTAATTTTTGTTCAATTTTAAGACGATCTAATATCAGTTGACCCTCTTAATTTTTAAATTTTTTGTCTTACCAATTAAACTTATGGTATGATTTTTAAAATATTGATAAAATCACTATATCGAGAAACTTTTGAACCTTTATAAATAAATTAATAACTCGAATTCATCAATTTTGAAGTGTTATTTAAATCCATTTTTTGTGTAAAAAGGTTAGATTTTATTAAATTTTATTAGTGTTTGCAACCCTTTGTCAATATTCACGATTGGTAGAATGTTGAATATTCTACTAAGAAAGTAAAGAATTAGGACTATCGAGTCACGTTTCTGAATTCTAAGCCATCTTGGAGGGTCTAATTAATTTTGTCAATAAGAGTAGTTACTGTCAAGGGACCAGCACGTCCTCCGTCCGCCGGATTTATCTACTTTACATCTTTTCGTTACTTTTATTTGCCTTTATTACTTTATAGCATGCTTTATCTATTCATTACTTTATAGCATGATTTATCTATAAATTTAATGCATAGTTCATAAATCCAAAGGGGGTAAATCAAAGGGACATCAGATTTTTTTGTACCATTTAATCTATTTTAATCATATTCCTGTCCCAACAACATCATTTTAGATCTGTTTATATATAGAAAGCAATGTCAATTTAAAGCGAAAATAAGGTTAGAGCAGTTTAAGTGATACAGAACATTTGAACCTGATCAAAAGGAATAGTGTAGTTACTAAGGAGAACTTCTTCATTAACCGGTATTTATTTATTTAATAAATTAAAACAAATGCACTTAATTGTATAATAAATTTGTAATATTAAAATAAACCCAATATGGAATTAATTTTAATGTCCCACATTTCAGTGAATTTTATTTTTTAATTATTTAGGTCTCTTTGCTAATTAGAAATAAGAATATGTAATATTAAATATTTTCTAATTAAATATTTTAATGAAAATTTTAGGTGGGTACCTTCTCCACACACAATCATCATCATTTTAAGGGAAAAAGCTTAGGTTTGTATTTTTTTTTATACAAAAGAAGAGAAAATAAGTAGGATAAGAGAGCTTTTGTGTAGGTAGAGCTTGGTAACAATTAACAAGAAGAAGAAACCAATGAAGAGGGAGGAAAAGAGTGGCTACGTATGATGGAGAATTCTCATTTAAACACCAATAACCTTATAAGAGGAGAAGCATCGTGAAAGACTAAAAGAAAGGGAAGGATTTTTATTACACCTATGCATCAAGGTGGCATGTTAGGCAAGTGACAAGTGTCACTTGCCACATGTCACATGCTTAAACCCTTATTTAGTTTCTCTCCAATTAAATTCTAATTTCTATTCCAATTTCTCTTCAAATTCCAATGGCTTAAAACCTACAATCATTTATCTAAATTTTCAGTGCCATTGGACAATCATTTCTACTACCGGTAAACAATCAATCTGCCACTTGGCATTTTTCCCAGTTCATAAAATTTCCCCGAAATTTTTCTAAAAAATTTCTAAAATTCACTAAAAAAATTTCAAACCTCAATAATCCTCTCCCCACTCAATTTTTATACACATAAATCACTTTTTTCATACCAAACACATTTATGACCAAATATACCAAAAAATATCATGAATGCATGTACAGTCATTTAGATGTGCAAAATTTACTATTCACGTGTATGTATATGCATCAACATATCAAGGCAAGTCTAAGCACTCATAAACCATTCCAAATTACTACTCTACCCTTCTCATCGGTGATGGGATGTTACATTTGGCATCCCCATTATCATCCTGCTCGTAGAAAAAAGAACTTCCACAATCAATTTCTTATTTAGCCTTTGTCTTCTATATTTTTCATGCTGATATTCTTTAAGTCAAGTCTTCATTTACCATTTCATGTCATGACTCACTTTTTTTACGAGGCTCTACTTTATCTTTGATCCTAGCTAAATGCTTCCTTAATCTGATGATCCCCTACCTTTCAAATGCTTATTACAATGCACACAAATGTATGGTTCTTGGTTCTAGGAGCCAATCTAGCTAGAGTCTAAGTTAGATCATCAAATCTTTCCAAAGTGGTTAAATTATCAAAACTACTTGAACTATCCTCCATTTAGAGTTTGGATGTTTTGAGATACTTGAGATTAGGCTTCCCATGTTGTGGTCACTAGTATTAAGTAAATATTATTTGAATTTTGAAAGAAAATCAATACTAGAAACCCAATTGACTTTGTGCTTGGCGCTATCCAAATTCCTAACGCATATTATTATTGTCGTTTTGATGCCTTCACCTATCCATAGTATTTCCTCGGTGTCAAACTAGCTTTAGCAATTTCTGCTTCTGCGAAGAAAATGGCAGCAGCGTACACCGTCACAAACCTTCCATCACTCAATTCATCCAATTCCAATCGCATTTCCAAAACTCAGTTGCCATCTTCTCTTAAACCCTCTTTCTCGGAGGTTCCGTCATGGCTTCGGAGCTCCACCACTAACTTCACCAATTTCTCTCTCCATTTCTCAACTCGCAGGCGCCACGTTTCTATCAATCAGCCCATCTCCGCCACGGTCCTCTCTATTCTCCCCACGGCGTATTTTCCTTTACAAACTTTTCCTTTTCCTTCGCTTCTTTGTGGGTTTCTATTTGTTTTCTTTGCTAATTTCCAATTTCAGGTTTTTGCAGGCATCCAGAAAGGTTCGGTTCAGCTGAGGAAGTTCCCAAGTGAGATTTTTACTTTTTTTTTTTTAAGGAATTGCTAGTTTTTCTTTGTTGACGTTTGCTGATTTTGGGTGTGAATCAAAGTGTAGGTGGAGTTGGAGGGCGATAAAGGCGTTTGCAATGGCTCAACTGGAAGCTAGGAAGCTCAAGTATGCTAATACTGGACCCGAGGCTCTTCTTTTAGGGATATTAGTTGAAGGTACTAAGCTACTTTTCTGATTGCAAGTTTTTATATTTACTTTCCTAAAATTATGTTACTTATTTTCAAAGATGTTATCTATATCTCACAAACCTGCATTTAGTAACAATCGTGGTTTCTACAGGCAATTGATTTCATTGTTTAATACATTTATTAGAAGTCTTATTCAGGCAACATAGGATAAATGATACACTAATTAAGTACAGATAATTGTAATGCAAATATGATGTTTTAAAATTTTTAAAGAATATTTGTTGTTGCTGCTTGCATGATTATATCTAGTTCTGGTGGCTTAAGGAGAAGAGAAATTGCATGTGACTTCCTTGTGTATTGGCTCTATCTCCCCATTAATTATGGTCGTGCAAGTATTCTTCTCATTTGGATTGCAGGAACTAGTGTAGCTTCTAAGTACTTGTGGAAGAATGGAATTACCGTTTTCAAAGTTCGCGAAGAAACTATAAAGATACTTGGAAAGGCTGACATGTACTTCTTTCCTCCTGAGCGACCGCCCTTAACTGATTCGGCTCAAAGGGCTCTTGACTTGGCTGTTGATCATAAACTCAAATCTGGTAAATCCTGTTTCTGGTTGTAAGTTTATGGGTTTATCATACACATTATGGGTTTCACTGTGTGAGATAAATTTCTTTAGTGAATGTAGCAAAATTAGATGACTTTTTATGAAGTTGACAGGATACTGATAGTGAATACACACCAAAATTGTTTAACATGGTGCGATTGTTGGATTGTTTTAATAATTATTAAACCATTCCAATGAGTAATTCAGGGTTGCTAAGCTCCATTGTTTTTGGGGTTAGTCAGTTCATGGGTCCCCTGAATTCTTTACCCTGTTTTGCAGGTGGATATCTTGTTGCTTGATAATAAGTCAAGAAAAGCCAAGCTATTCTTGACCATTACAAGTGTCCATATATAATTCTGATGCGCTTTTGTGATGCCTGTTGTTTGCCATCAATTGTTCTGTATACATTCAACATTGATATCTAATGTGAGAGCTAGTTCTGAGGCACTTGTTTGATTTCATGAGAGATGACTTGCTGAAAATGGATTCCTAGTGTTCAATATTTTCCTTTTTGATTCATATGTTATAATGGCTAAAATTCATTGTGCAGCAAAAATGGTCTATATCAACTATTCATTAAGAACTAGAAATTAAAGAGTATTACTATGTATGGTGATATGTATGCCGTTTGATTATACTAAGGCTAATGTTAGTTTCATTCTTGGAGTATTATGGAGTCGATTGGAACCACCTCAAGAGGGATGAATTAAGTAAAAATTCTTCATTGTGATTGTCTGGTGTTATTGAGCCACATATTTTGATGCTCACATTTGATTTTTCTGTGGGTGAGTGCTATATACATTGGAGGTAATTATTTTTGAATGCCCTCCAATCATGTGTAATATGCTTCTTTCCTACCATCTAAGCTGTTCTGAATGAATCAATTGGGCTGTTAATCATAAACTCAAATCTGGCAAATCCTGTTCTGATTGTTGTTTCTCGGGTTTCATTGTGTAAGCTAAATTTCTTTAGTGAATGTAGCAAAGTGTATATAAAGTTTTTAGGAAGTTGACAGGATACTGATAGTGAATACAGATCAAAACTTTTTAAAATGAAGCCTCTGTTTGATTATTTAAATAATTCTTGATCATTGCTCACTAGTAAGTCAAGGTTGCTAAGTTTGCTCATTTTATTTGGGAATCTCACGGGTCTCCTGAATTATGTGTGATATGTTTTAACTAGATTCCTTGTAGCTCAATAGTGTGGTAAAGAATGTCCAAGTGGAATTGTGGTCATTTTTATGCGTTTTACAAGTGTTGTGACTCATTTTGTCGCCCATTAAATGTTCTGTATAGAGTCAATGCTGATATCCATTGACACAGCTAGTTTTCAGGCATATTGAGTTTATGAGAGGTAGCTTGTTGAACATGTATTCCTAGCTGTTTAATATTCTTTTTGATTCATATGTTTTCATGGCTAGAAGTTATTGTGCAGCGAAATATGATCTATGTTAACTATTCAATAACAAATAGAAGGCACAGAAGATTATTATTATGATGATATGTGCTCCATTTGATTATTCTAAGGCTAAGTTTAGTTCATTATTGGAGTATTATGGACCATGGAGTTGATTGGAGCCATCCTTACAAGGCCTGAATTAAGTAGACATTTCATGATTTGTTGGTGTTACTCAGCCACATGTTTTGATGCCTGCAATTGATTTTTCCTTGAGTGAGTGCTATATACGAGTAGAGGTAACTGTTTTCTTAATGTCATTTGTACACATGCTTCTTTCCTGCCATCTAGGAGGTGTTTTTTCTTTCAACACTTCTATGTTAAATTAGGGTCGTCTGAGTTCAGTCTGTTCAGTTGTTTGTATGAGATGGCATAAAGCCATAACCGCACACAAGCCATATTTTCTAGATAAAGGTTTGGTGTTTGATCTGAAGAAATGTTACTTTTAGAGCGAGGAATTTGCACCTTTGTAGACCTGCATCATCTTTTACTTTTTTGATCTTGTCCTGGGCTAAGTTATCAGCTGTTGTATAAAAACTAATCTGTTATTGGGTCAGTGGTGCATTCATTTTTTGTCCTCGTCCTGGGTCATTATGGGCCCCCCTCCCCGCAAATATAGAGCAAAGTGGGGATTCGCTGTTATCCTTTTCAATAACTTAATGCTTTTATATTATCTTTGTTTTACAGGTGATGATGGGGAAGTTACAACAAGTGATCTGCTTTTGGGCATTTGGTCAGACGTGGAATCCCCAGGTCACAAGATTTTGGCTAATCTTGGCTTCGATGATGACAAAGCTAAGGAGTTGGAATCTTTGAGTGCTGGACCTAAATTTATGGAAGGATGATATAAAAGCCTATCTTGATAGTAACCAATGATGTGATTCATAGAAGCAGAGATATGCAACAGGATCTCAGGATTGGATTAAAACTTCATGTCCTAACACTAATGCATCTGTTGTGTTTTCAGGAATTAAGCAAAAGTTAGCTTTTGATTCCTAAGTTTAATTTTGGGTTATTCTACATGATAAGTACTTGATTGAAAATCAGAAAATGGCAAACAATTTACTAAAAGCATCTACTGGAACTCATTTTTCGAGTGGCCCTTGACAACAGGTAGTAGTAATCTGGTTGATTTCATCAGCCTCTAATTGTTATCCTTTGGAACTCGAACTGAGGCATTTCTACACAAAGGGAAGCTCGTTAGTCTTTAGCCTGGTATTTGCTTCAGTAGGTAAAATCAAGCCATCCATTTGGAAGCTGATTACAACAGTAGTTGGTTGAAATTACATTGAAGGGAAAGATATGGCTTGAAAAACATGGATCCTTAATGTGAATGTTGCTTTGGGAGTTTGAGCATGTACTATTTTTATGGCAATTAAATTAGGTTTCCGAGTAAATGTGTAGGTATATAATTTGTCATACATTTGAATTATCAACCGATTCAGTGGTTCTTTGATTCCCATCTTTCTTGGCAGCCTCCTCCCCTGCAGCATTACCATCACATTTGGAGGCAAGTTTTTGTGCGTTATGGGCTTCCACTTCCCAATCAATTCTCGCAATGAAAAATACTAACAACATCAAGCACATAGAGGTTCCGAACAAGAAGCCTATCAACAACCCACCAAGTCCTAGCGCAGTCCTGAAGGCTAAAACCACGGCCAATGGCAAGGCCAGAAGGTAGAACCCACCTACGTTTGCGTACATTCCCAACCATGGCCTAGCTGTTCCCCGGACAATACCTCCACAGACTGCTAATGGAAAGTTTACTACTTCCAGCAAACCCATCAATAACATCATCTTCTTTACACCTCTTATGATACCTTTGTCATGTGTAAACAAAGACCCCCAAGTACCTCTGGACCCTACCATCACCAAGCTACCAATACAGCCTGAAAGCAGGCTCAAAGCCAGAGTCACATAGGCCGATTGCTTAGCAAGACTCGCTCTATTTGCGCCAAGCTCATTTGATACACGAATTGAAGCACAAGTTGCCAGTGACAACATCACAGAGAAGAGCAAGTAGTCGAAGTTGAGGACAATTGCTAATACTCCAACTGCTTCTTTAGCATTTGGTAGACGACCTGTAAGCAGAACCAAGATCTCCCAGCACCACCATTCCAGGCATGCCGTAAGGCAACATGGTCCACAAAGCTTCAGCAATCTCAGCCAGTCACCAACCCCTTGTTCTGACCACCCTCCCTCTTTCCAATGCCCTCCCTTCCTATTCTCTACTATCAGAACATACAGGGCAAGTAAAATCACCACAACAAGATCAGTAATCCATGTTGCCATGGACACACCCTTGAGACCCTCGACTCTAGCTAATAACATGTTGATTGGTACGTGAAAGGTCATGGCCAAAGCTGAACTGAACATTATAGGAAGTGTCGCACCTTGTGAGCTCAAGTAGGCTTTCAGAGGGGAGAGCAAGGAAGTTATTACCAAGTCGGGGAGGAGATAGAAAAGGTAATTCTTCGCAACAAGTGAGATGTCTTCTTGCTGGCCAAAATGGATTAGAATTTTGTCAACTTTAAGCCACAGGAAAGATATAGGCAAGGTTACTAGCAGTAACAAGAAGATCGCCATGAGGAGTGTTTTGTGGAGGAGCCTAAAGTTTTTAGCTCCATAAGCTTGACCACAGATCGGCTCCATAGCACCGCACAGTCCATTCAAAACGGAGAAGCCGGTGACATTAGCGAAAGTGAAACCAAGAGCGCCACCAGCTAACGGGAGCTTCCCAAGCCTGCCAAGAAATATAGTTGTAATAACTATCTTGGCGAACCATGTCAAATTCATAGCTAGTAAGGGAAGGGAAATCCTTCGTTGAGTCTTTAGCTCCATGAACACCTGTTCTGCGACGTATAAAGGCCATTTGTCTGTGGCAAACGGAGGTTTTGAAGAAGGTTCATAGTTTCGGTTATCCGGGTTCTCCTCCGAATTTGATGTCACAGACATTATAGTGGGGTAGAATTCAATCGCGTACTTCGATGTTGAATGATGTAATTTAAACAAGATTGATTGCTGAGGAGTTGATGGGTTTCGTGAGGGGTTGAGCAAATTCTGGCTTTTGTAACAACAAAAAAGGGCGGGGGAAAGAGATGGTTGCGGTGGGGGATCATATAGTGCGTGATGAGAGTGCAAAGGGCTGAATCATGATTCCAGATTTCCATTAAATTCTTGTGTCAGAAACTGAAATGATGTTGTGAAAAGCTAAAAGATTCCGGTTCGTGCTTGTTGCTGCCAAATGATTCTCTACTTTCAAAATCAACAGCAAATTTAGGACAGGACAATCACTTTCTATTACTTGAGGATTTTTTTTTAATTTTACTTCTATTTCATGCTTATATTAAATTCTATATATCTAATATAAAAATTATAAATATTTTTATTTTAAGTTTAATTTGGTTGTTTCCTCGTTACAAACTCTAGCTATAAATTATGGTAGTTAGAGAGTTATTGATATTTATTATTCTTTTTATTTGATGATTTGATATAATATTATTTATTATACGATAAAATTGTAATATTTTAAGTAATTTATATTATTTTTTATTTTATATTTGTATAATTTTTTTAAATTAATTATGACTATCATTTATATGTCAAATATAAGAAAGGTAATATTAATATAAATTAATAGATTGTTATTATTTCAAATTTTATTATTATAATTTTTAGAGACAAGATTGATATAAAATTATAAATTATATGTACAATATATTAAGGACTCTGCAAATTTTAAAAAAATTAAGAATTATTTTATAAATTTAAAAAATTATCTAAAATTGTACTCGATATTATCTGATACTGGTACAATATTTATAACATTTTTTTTTAAAATATGATACCGATATCGATGCAGTATATATAACATTGGTTTCTAGACACCAAAAAGCGTAGTATGGTGATTGGCTAATGCCTTTAGATTTTGACTTTAAATTCAACAGACAAGTGCAGGTAAACTTGGATAACTATGTTAACAAAAATTAAAATT
>JANSVI020001715.1:518753-529786 GCA_025434765.2 Erythroxylum kapplerianum | reverse complement strand
CACAAACATACTACTTTCACTCTTTCAACACCTTCTACCCATAAATTTTAGAAATTCACATTTCCTATCTTTTATACGTAATGGGAATTTATATCCTATTGATCATTCCCGTAAATATGCAAATTACTCTTTGACTAGGACTTGCTCTAGCTCTTATCCTTGGAATTTCACCTAACATTGTTGTAGAATCTTCTCAAAATAAAAGATTGGATGACCTTATACTTCTAATTTAAGTAAAGAGGTAAGTGTGAGTGTAACCTCTCCTTGATATGCTTTTTGAAGAGAGATGTGAAACACTGGGTGAAGTTGCAACTCTTCAAGCAGCTTTAATTCATATACCACATATCCAATCTTATGTATTATTTTAAATTTTCAAAGTATTTTTTTGGCAAACTTTTTAAGGTCTTTCTCACGACAGAATGTTGTTAATATGATTGTAATTTAACAAAAGACCAATTGCCAAGCTCGAGTTGCTTCTCTACTGTTTTCTTATTAACTTACATTTTCATTCAGTTTTAAGCACTTGTTAAATTTGCCTTTAATCTAGCTGGCAAGGTTTACCTCTCTAGTAAACAATCTTCAAGTTGAGCCATTTTGGTTTGGCCAGGTAGATAAGAAGGAATAGTAGGAGGATCATGGCCATATATGGCCTCAATAGGGGTCATTGTCAATGGAAGAATGCACATAGGTGTTGTAAGATCATTCTACCTTATGGAGAATCTTGCACCAAGATTGGGGATTTGCACTTACAAAACAGGGCAATTATGTTTTCAAACACCTATTTAAGACCTCCGATTGACCATCCATTAGATGATGGGAAGCGCTGCTAAGATTAAGTTGTGTACTTTGCAATCGAAAAAGCTCTTTCTTAAACCCACTAACAATAATTAGATCCCCATCGCTCATTTTTGACCTTGGTAACTTATGAAGTTTTCTAATTTCTTGTGAAAAAATAACAATCAACTATGAAGTTGTAACTCACATAGTCGGAGCTATAAAATGAGCATATTTTGGTTGTCAATTGGCTACCACCCATATGGAGGTTTTACCTTAGGAAGGTAGAAGATGAGTGATAAAACCATGGAAATATCTTGCCAAATATGAGAGGGAATTGAAAGTGGCTAAGGTAAACCCATTTGTTTAGTTGTAAGGTTCTTCACTTCTTGACAAACTTGACAGTTCTCTACAAATGCTAGCACCAATTTCCTTACCCCATTAATTTTGTTTGTAGATAAACTAGATAAGGTCTTTGTTACGCCAACATATCTGTTTGTGAAGGTGCAATGATATTCTTTTAGGAAGGTGCAATGATATTCTTTTAGAAGAAGTGATGATAAAGAATGGCCATTAGAAGTAACTATCCTCCTATGCCTCATGATCATCCCATCGATAATAATAAAGTTACAGTAGTTGGTAAGTTATTATTAAATCTTAGTATAAAGTTCCTTTCTCTTGGGATCCTAAACATAATATTGTTTGAGCTATTCTAAAAAGGAAAATTCTGGTCTAAAAAATGCTAAATAAGAAGCACCATTCCCTAAGGATCAAGCTAATGCATCTGCAACTCGATTTTGGCTACCAGGTTTATAGAGAATCGTATATTGATATCTAAATAGTTTGGCCAACCTTTTTTTTTTTTGCTTTGGTGTCTTAATCTTTTAGTTTATGAGGTTACATAGACTTTTTTAATATGTATAAATGATAAAAGGCTTGTTGAGAAGGTACTGTTTTTTTTATCAATTCAATGATTGCAAACATCTCCCTTGCATATTGAAGCAACTCACATATAAAGGTCAACTTTCTTGCTAAAATATGCTACAGGATGACCCTGTTGCAACAAAACTGCATCAATAGTAGTAAAAGAAGCATCATTCTCTAATATAAAGGGGTGCAAAAAGTTATGTAAGGCAAACACATATGCTGATGTGAGTTTTTGTTTGAGTTGTTTGAAAGCTTATATTGCCTCTTCTATCCAGGTGAACTAATCCTTTTTATCATATCAATAAGTGGGGCTGCAAAAGATAAATAATGATAAATAAATTTTTAATAGTAACCCAAGAGGCCAAGAAAACCTTAAAGCTCCAATAATGTTTTTTAAGAGGATTAGGCCATTATTGCCTCAATTTTAGCAGGTCAACTTCCACTCCTTTTCTACTTATGATATTACCTAAGTAATATATGGATGGGCGTGAGCGATGTGTGCGTGTGTGTGTAAGAGAGAGATGATATTGATGTGCATATATACTTTTTTCCTTCAAGAAACTAAGTATTTCAATTATAGGTATTGTATTAAAGAATGTTGTTGCTTAACTCAATAAGGGTGAGAAATTAGATGGTGACAATTATGAAATCTAGAGTATGAAAACAATATTTATTAGAAGAGTAATAGGCTATAGAATCATTAAACATAAATGTGGACATTCTTAAAGAACGCAATATGACCCGACACAAAAAGGATCATGATGCTTATGAAATATGATAGAAGAACTCATTGACTTGCATTACATTATTAAGCATTATAGATAACAATATAATGCATGAATTCCAATATGCGCTAAACACATGTGGTCCGCTTAACTATATGATGTGGAGATATCTCAATGACCAAATTGATGTCACTCACTATCAAGTTTGATACATATAGGAAGTGATCATATTACAAAATGCAAAAGTGCTTGAGGCATGAATCAAATATGATAAGTGACTTTAGCAAAAAATTATCAGATAATCAATAAGTGTTAGAAGTGATCCTTTCATACCTCATCGTTGGCAAAAAATGAAGATGCATAACCCACAATGAGAGCATCAAGATAATGGAAGATGTTGTAAAGCATCTTATATTAGAAGAAGTTGTCATGACGCCTCCAAGATATCCTTTAAGGTATATATAGTTGGTTCTAGCTCACATGGAGCTATGACCATAAATCATAAGCAGTTGGACCTAAATGGAAAAAGTGTAAGAAAAACTCTCACTATAATTAGGACTCAAAGAAATCAAAGTAGAACCAGTATGGAAAAGGAAAACGTATTTAAAAAAAGTAGAATATGAAAAGAGTCAAGTGCTTTAATTGTAGTAATAAGGGTCACTTCGCTCACAATTGTAGTGAGCCTAAAAAGGTACAATCTTGTTTTACTGACATTTGTTATGCGAATGTCTCTTGTTTTGTTTTTCTAATTGAAGCGCATCTTTTGTAGATTCCAGACTTATGAGCAAGCAACCATGTAGCGAAAGATGTGGATGCCTTTGTAAAATTAAAAAAAATCTCACAAGGAACATAGTGGATTTATGTAAAAGATAACTCAAGAGTTATTGTATACGGGATTGGAACATGCAAATTAAACATATGTAGTGGCTGATGTCTAATATTATATGAAGGTTGTTTGCTCCAAAGATTTGACAGAATCTTATTTATGTATTAGTATTAATTAGTCTTAATTATGATGTAAATTTTTACATAACCATTTATTATGGTCATGAATTTATGTTGGATAATTTTATTATTTTGGATATCATTTATATAAATAATAATATAAGTTTTTCTTTTGTTTACATTATCTAGAAATTCCAATAATGACGCAATTTTGAGGCTTACTAGACTATGTTATATTAATCAAAATCAAATAAGTTGATTAGCTAAAAATGACCTCTTAGGTGATTTACATAAAGTAGATTTATCTATTTGTGAACATTTTCTAGCTAGTAAAATGAAAAAAAAACTACTTGAAAAGGGGACACAAGCTTCTTATGCATTATAATTTATTCATTCCAACATTCGTGGTCTAATAAATATAAGGGGACAATATAAGACTAAATGTTTTATCATAGATGAATATACTCGATATGGTCATGCCTATTTGATTTCTCATAAATATGAAGCATTAAACTATTTCATAAAGTATAAAAATTTGGTTGAAAATTAATTAGACAATAAAATAAAAGCATTAAGAATTATTTGAGGAAAAAAATTGTGTAATAAGTTTAAGACGCTATGATAAAAAAAACAATTAACTATTCCTCAAACCTTACAACAACATGTCATTATGAAGACAATATTAAAATATTATTATAAATGGTTAATTCTATGACAGCGTACGCAAATTTATCAATAACTTATTAGGGTGATGCGTGGCTTACAACCACTTATGTATTTAATTGAGTGCTAATAAAATTAGTTATGAACACTTCCTATAAGTTATGGATAGACGAAAAACCTTAAATGAAAAATCTAAGACCGTGGTGGTATGTTACCTAAGTTTATAATCTCTCTCACAAAAATGGAAACTAAGCCTAAGAGAGAAGAAAAATATCTTTATTGGATACTTTAAATAATTAAAAGAATATATGTTCATTACTGAATGAGATGATGGAGTAACTGAATTTGAATCACGAGATGTCACGTTTTCAAAAAATAAATTTATAAAGCAAGGTGAAATACAACAAAAAAACCTATTTTTATATAGGACTTTTAGTTAGAATAATTCTATTGTCGAGAATCATAAAGAGGGACTTTTTTCAAGTCGGGGTAGTTTACAACTTGGAGGATTAACTCGAGATCAATTAAGGTTACAATCTACTAAAAGTTTTCCTACTATATGTGATATGAGTGGGAGTAATTAGGAAGTTCATGAATTTATTTCTCACAAACCATATTTATGTCGTAGTAATCATGGAATAACTTTTGGACATCAATTTAAATTCAAAGGAAAAATCCATTGATTATCTCATAAAAAGAGAATGATCCAAGGAATATATATTAGGCTTTCATAGTCCTCATAGTGAAAGGATATACATAACAATAGGGAATTGATTATGCTAAGATATTTTTGCCTGTTATAAGGTTTGCTTCAATTCATTAAATCTTAGCTACAGTAGCCAGTTTGGATCTTGAATTATATCAAATAGATATAAAGATTGCTTTTCTAAATAGAAAATTAGAAGAAGAAATCTATAACGAACAACTTGTAGGTTTTATTAAGATAGGCCAAAAATATAAAGTGTGTCGATTATTAAAATTGATTTATAGTCTAAAGCAATCCTTAAGGCAGTTTCATTCATTTTCATAATGTAATTATTTCATATGCTTGATGAAGACCACTTTCAAGATATTAAGAGATTTAAAAGGTAAATTTATGATTTTATCTTTATATATGAATGATATTTTGATTGCTTGCATTAATTGTGAGTTTGTCAAGCATATCAAAGACTAGTTGTCATCCAAATCTGAGATGAAAGATATGGATGAATTCATATATTCTTGGAGTTAAGATTTCAAGAGAACAAAAGATTATTATCAATTTCTTAAGCGACCTATATTTAAAAGGTTTTAAAATGATTTTGTATGCAAGATTGCAAAGTAATTGATAATCTTATTGCTAAAGACAAAGGTCTCAGTAAGAAGTTTCGTCTATTTATACTAACATAAAGGAACAAATGAAGAAACTTTCTTATTCTAGTGTAGTTGGAAGTCTCATATATACCATGATGTGTATAAGGTCAAATATTTGTTATATTTTTAGAATGGTGAGCAAAATTAGTCAAATCCTAGATAACTACATTGGAAAGTAGTAAAGAGAATATTGAGGTATTTAAAAGGTACCATTCATCACGTATGATGTTATTAAGGCAACGATTTACGTATGCAAAAGTATATAGATACAAAATGAGGAGGAGATTTAAATGATAAAAAATATACCTTTGGATTTGTTTTCTTACTTAATAGTGGTGGGACATCATCAAAAAATAAGAAACAATCTTATGTTACTTTATCCATAATAGAAGCTAAATTTATAACATTTTCAAAAAATTACAAAAAGCTGTGTAGCTTAAATAATTCTTGGTTAGTATGAGAGTTGCTATAAGCGTGACTAATCCAATAATAATCAACTATGACAGTCAAGTAATAATCACTTATACTAATAACCCTAAATTTGATTCTAAAACTAAGCATATAGGTACAAAGTATTATATGAAAGATATAATTGTATGAGACGTAAGGATGGGTTATATATCTACATAAGATATGGTGGTAGACCTAATAACAAAACGAATTTCCTAAGATAGATATTGAAGTCACAAGAATTACGTAGATATTGAAGTGCAATTGATTAACATTTCTTTTTGTATATTAATTCAATATCTTGTCATGTTTAAAATGCAAATATGAGTTATCATTGTTTAATAAATAATAAACATTGACTAGTACTTGATTATGAAATATGTTTACTTTATATGACATATGTCACTTATGAATTAAAAAGTATGTTAGATAAATACAAGAATGATCCTCTTGTATGAGGAATTACCTCTAGTATTTATAATGATTCGAAATAAGGCAAGTTTTAGGTTTATTATCAAAGTGATATTAAGAGCAAAAGTGAGAAACTTAAACCACAAATGATGAATTAGATGATAAGTCAAAAAAATGGTTTGGAGTGATCATATGCTTATCATATTTGTCTTAAGTTGCCGGATGATATAGTTTAAAAAGATGATTTAAGAGTAGACTTGTGAACACAAGTCAAACATTAAGTATGTTTGAACCAACATTTGTGTAGTATTGCATTCATAAAAGGCATACATTCTATACTAATAGGAGTTATATTATAGCACATGATTCTTACCATATGTGTAAAAAATGACTACTAAAAGGGATTAATGTAAGTCATAAGGTCTTAACTTACATTGTGTGAGACCCTAAAGGTGCATAAGTCTTATAATGTACCCTTATGGCTCTTGTTTAATTTTAATAATTAAATTTAAAGTTTGTTAGTTTAAAATGTTAACAAAAGATCATGCGCTTAATGATCTTATGGAACATTCTAGGAAAGGGCATTAAGTTTAATTCAAGAGAATTTAGAACAAAAGTAGGTTATTTAAATTGACAAGTTGCATATCAAAAAAATGTAAGAATTCAAGAAGTGACCACTAACTCTTAATAAGAGAATTGAATATATTTATGATACAATGAAATAAATGATATTGAACGAGATTCAAATGCAAAATTACCTAAGGTATAACATACTAAAATCTACTCAAGGATTGATTCATTAATTGAGATGTCATATATTTCTAACAGATATATGACAATAAGCTCTTATTGTGTGGTAATCGCGGGAGTTATGGTTGACGATAATCATAATATACAACCATAGATAGATTATTATTATCACGTTATTAGTTATTTATGTTCCAATTGCTAAAGGGCAATTATAGTTTTGAATTAAACTATATAAGGTTTTAGTTTAATTCAAAATGAACAAGTTATCAAAATAAAATAACATTCAAATTGGATAAATGAAGAATAAAGAGAATTTTTTTCTCTCTAGACAAAAAGTCTTTAACATGTGAAAGTAGATTAACATGCGTAAGTGACATTAATAGTGATGCATTTCCATTCCTAAAATTTATGTTTAAATTTTCTTACAAAAATAACCTTAAATCTGTGAAGTTTTTTTTCCTTCAAGTTTACACCCCATGTTTATTTTGCTAAGAGAATTCTTTTTATTATACCTTTTACATCCCGACAGCCAAATCCATATCGGTGAACTTCGTAGGTTAAGTGTTAAATAAAACTATACTTGTCCTCCAACTACCAATCAATTCCCATAGGTTAGTTAATTTCTTGTTGTCATCAATGCTGTCAATGACTTCATTAGATCTCTTATTATAATTATAATCAGTTATTCAACTGACCAAACCCGCAGCAAAACTGTATCACTAATTGCCAAGATGTGCTTGGTAGTACAAAAACATACTCTAATCATAGCTCTGATTTATTTGAGGCCATTAAATAAATAACTCCAACATATTTGATATTTAGTTCCTTGCGAAATAGGATAGGACAACGTTAGACACTTTTAATAATCTTGGATGCAGATCTGACTTATTTATAAGGATTTGTTAGTTTATAAACATCTACTCCAAAAAGACTGGAGGAATACATGATTAGTGTCTAAATAATAGCTTGGTTAGTTCCAAGGTATGTGACACTCGCATATTATTCTTGCTTCAAGCACAAAATACAGAGAAATCTAAACTGGTCTTTCTCTATAAATAGCATTATCCTGTAATCTTATATCTCATACTATATAAAACAGATCGGCTTCCTGAATCCTTGTTTTTCTAGTGATGTCTCTGTACTGACAACTATAATCAATTAGCTTCTTCAGTATTTCCTACATTTGGTTTTGTTTATAAGTTTATCAAACTCATAACCAATCCACTTCAGGCGAGAATCAAGAATAAGCAAACTGTACAAAATAAAATAAATGTGATTGGTCGCTTCAATGTCAAAATATATAAGTTGTTGTCTCTCTCTCTAATTACTCTCATAATCAGTTGCTATTTCGTTTATTAACAATTTCTCATTATGAAATTGCTACAGATAATATTATTCCAACAGTAATTCTGACCTATAATAATATTATCTACGCTCAATTTAATTCTTTATTTCACCCAATAATAACTATATTTTTACATTAGAAAATATATACTGTGATGATTAGGTTAAATTACTAATCCCATATAGTTTACTTTGTTCTTACACACTAATTATTTTCGGTGAAAATTTTGAGAGTAAGGTACGGTATTCAACTCGCTCCACAGAAGCATACAAACGTATAAAAGAAGTTTATGTTGAGGACAATTTTTAAGCTGTAGGATATGTATATGTTGAATTATAGACGCAGTGATCTTCTTTTAGAATTTAGACTTTGTATATATATTTATATCACCCTGTAGTTATAGTTTTTTAGTGAGAAGTTGAAGAGTTGATTATAGAGCAAGAATTAAATTTTGAGCCCACGAAAGTTGGGAGACGATGACATTAGTAGAGAGATTAGGTTTAAAAGGAGATATAAAATTTGAACCTTTCTAAAAAACGAAAATAAACTTATTAGCTTCTGGGCGATTGGCAAAACAATTTCATCTGAGCAACTATATGCCATTATGTTGGAGAGGTCCAAATTCTCAATATCCTTCTTAAATCAACTTCTGGGAGCTTACTATTGAACTAATGCATGGTTCATTTGTTTAACGTGGAACTCCATCGATATAAGTTGCTCTTTTATAGCATATATCCTGTGCTACAAAATCAGAATAATGAGACTAAGAAGATACCATAGAACACATAAAGATGAAAAGAGAACTAATTAATGAAACAACGATGTTGCAATTTAGTTATTTAATATCTTTCCCTTTTTTCTGATATACACTTACTTATAGAGTATATATGATCTAATAATTATTAACTATCAATTAAACTTCAGTGGTCTTAATATTTCTATCAATATATGGAAACGGTTTGTCCAAAATTGTGTCTTCTCGAATGTACAACTAAAACATGTAGGGCTAGACTAGATTGGATCCAGCATGTGGAGAAATGACAAACAAGGTTGGTCGTTGTTAACCATCGGTCATGTGAACTCATTTGTCGTTTGCTTAGTCTTTAATGCAAGTCTTTATCAATGTTAAAATGATAAATAATCTGCAATTAAGTAGGTAACCCACATGTGAAAGGACCTTCTTGGATGGGGTAAGCAAATGGGAAACAACGTCCTGGAACTCTGAGGAGAGGGACTTATAAGAAAGCAGAAACGTGCACACGAGAATCCAGATTCGAGGCAATAGGTGCCTTTCACATGGGACTGAATTGTTTAGTCGATATGGAATTAATTAAGATATGATTCTTTATCAGAGTAGATGGTAACGGGGTTGATTAGTTTAAGGAAATGGACATATTTATTTAAATATTAGTTGAACAAGGAAAAAATACTGTTCATTAGAATTAAAGCCTGTGATATTTTCTCAACTTTTTCATCATTTTCCGCTAATCCCTTCTTGGAAACCCCATATCAGTAAAATTAACTGCATTATCTGTGAAAAGGCTTGTTTGGATATATCATGGCCGTCGTCGTCATCATCATATTCCGAGATCCCGCAAAGAAGCAAAATTTGGGAGGATTTGACAGTACGCAGTTTTACTCTTACATAATAGAGAGACTATTTCCAATAGACGCATACGTAAATGTGACAAAATAATAATAATGCAAGTTAAAAAGATTAAATACGTAAAAATTAACAGTATATATATATATATACATATATATATATATATATGTATATATATATATAAGATAGAGCTTGCAAAGAAAGAATGTAGGAATTCTTTGGATGCTTTATTGGCAATTCGGCCATTTGCTCTAGCAACATCTGAAGTAGCTACCAAAATCGGCCTGATGAGGGCGCCCTTTGGCATTAGAGCTTTTTCAACAAAAGAAGAGTTGAGACTATGAATTGAATTTCTCCTTACCACTATATATATATATTCTGATGGTGACTATAATCTGCTATTACCTTACACCTTTATAAAGACCGACTTTTCTCGTTGTTAGTTGTATTATGAGTCTTCACGGAGCGACCAACTTGTTGAGATCCAAAAGATATATGGCAAGCCACTCGCCTCTCTTCCGATTCCTTCCAAGTTACCGTATTTTACAATGAGATTCACGAAAACTAATTACTTACCGTATCGTCGCCGGAGGCACGAAGCAGGGAATGGACCAGCCATGTAAAGTGGAAATATAACATGAAATATAAAGTGGAAGTGTAAGCGAAAGTCAAAACATATGGTAAAATTTTAAAAATCGGGTATGTGCCAAAAAACCATAAAAGAATACAAATGATGGCTTTGTTTTCAATTGTTAATCGTGAAATTTCTGGATGGTTTCCAATTTCATCAGCAGAACTGAAGCTTTTCCCATGTTCTTTGTAGCTCAAATTATCAAGTTTTTTCTCTGAGTACGTGCAATAACATCCAATTGTGACAAGTAAGAAGGAATAACCTAAGAATCGAACCTTAACCAAGTCAACAGCATGTGGTGAGAAATCACAGGCATAAACAAAAATACCCGGATATATGTTGCAATTAGAGGAAGGATCGTGTTTCCAGCTCCACAGCCGACCTCGAGAATGACTTTTTCACCTCCTGCTCCCGTGAAATATTGCCCCCATTCCTTGTCCAAGTAATGGCGAT
>JANSVI020001713.1:350503-362889 GCA_025434765.2 Erythroxylum kapplerianum | reverse complement strand
ATAGTAAAACCATAAGTCTTGTCTCCATCTTTCTCTTTTTTATTTTTCTTTTGTTCTTATATTTTATGACACACACACACACACATAACTGAATTTTAAGGTAAGCATTGGATGTTAACTAATTTTGGAAACTATACATCACTTTTTTAAGCATAAATTCATGTAAGAATTTTATATTAAGGTAGTTCAAGTGAAAAATAAAAAGTAAAAGAATATCAACTCATAAGAAGGAACCAACGTATGATTGAACCTTTTTATTTATCCAAAATTGTGTTTAATTATGATTTAGGTGGTTAATTTCAAATGATGAAGGATAATCCAATTTTAAGGCTAGTCACTCAAGATGTAATTGGTTATATCATAACTTCTTATAAATGAAAAAGATTTTAGTTCTTTAACTAAAAGTTATTTTGTATTTCAATCTTTTGACCACTAAATGTTTTTGATTCAGTCTTTGAACTTTACTATATCATTATATATTAGTATTTTTTTTAATGTTCTGAATGAAAATTTTACATGCCATTTAAGTTGGATACACACATCATTAACAATTATATGTTAACTATATGCCTAAGTTTGATTATGCTAATTTCATATAATGTTTTCATTAATATCATTAGAGAAAGTACTAATATAAATTGAATGGTAAAATTCAACGACTAAATTAGAAGGTTTACTAGTTGGAGGACTAAAGTGAAGCAATATTAAGTTGAAGGAATAAAAATGCGTATGTCCTAAATGAATTTTTCCCTCTAAAATAAAGGGAGAATCAATAATTTAAATTAAGAGAGAAAAATATAAAAGTTTTATGTAGAGAAAAGAGATTTTCAGTGGGAGAAAATAAGCATCAAAATTAGAATCAAAGGAGAAATGTAGAAGTGAATGATGAGGTGCCTAATATAATCATATATTTTATGGTATTTCCATTTTATGCTTGTATTATGAATTTAAATTATTTATTTAATATGAATTTATTATAAAATACTAAGCTTAGATTAC
Source organism: Erythroxylum kapplerianum (assembly GCA_025434765.2). Lineage (NCBI taxonomy): Eukaryota > Viridiplantae > Streptophyta > Magnoliopsida > Malpighiales > Erythroxylaceae > Erythroxylum > Erythroxylum kapplerianum. Next base: position 361,890 of record JANSVI020001713.1, on the reverse strand, counting down.
ATCAAAATGCTATTTAATGTTTTTTTTTGATATATTGGGTTATAAAAATTCTTGATTTAATTAAATGTATGACTTAACTTTTGCAAATAGTATTAGTTATATTTTAGATATGTCTTAATTTTAGCATAAGCATAGTGATTTTTATGAATTTATATATTTAAAATGAATTTATATTTAGGAATTATATATAAAGTCTGTTTGAGATTATATATTTTATTATTATTATTGTGGAAACATTGTTATATTATGACTAAGGTCCTTTAGAGATGTTGGTGTAGTAATTATAGTATGATCAGTAAGATTTATGGTCTTTTTAATGTGAGAGTGTCTATGTTGTAAGTGTTTGAGCCTAAATTTGTGTTTATAATGTCATTTATAAGGCTTGTGATTTGTTTCAAAGTGACACTATGAAGAATATTATGATCTTTGAGATATGTTAAGTTTTTTTATAAAACTTTATATTGATATATATAGATATTATGATGATTAATCTGATTCTTAGAGACATATCATGCATATGATGTGACTATTGGACTTAGATTTAGATGTGATGTAGTTAATAGGCCTAACATCAATTTTGGTATGACTATTAGGCTTACCTTTGCATATGTTGTGGCCATTGGACTTATCTACTAATATCATATGGTTGTTAGGTTTATCCTAAAGTGTGATGTTGCCATTAGACCTACCCTTAAATATGATGTACAAGTTAGGTCTGCCTTCAAGTGATATATAACTATCTTTATATCTGTAAATATGATATAATCATTGGACTTGCCTTTGAGTATGATGTAGTCATATAATCATTGGACTTGCTTTCGGGTATGATGTAGTCATTAGGTTTACTTTCAAATATGTTATGGCTGGGCTTGTGACCTTCAAACATTTATTATTTGAATGTGTTTATATTACATCTAAACATATGACATGATCTTCTAATGTATGTGTGTAGCTTTAGGGTATATTATCTAGGCTTTAGTATATATTTATGGCCTTTAGAGATGAATTTACAGTCATTTCTTTTGACTTTGCTTTATAAAATTTCTAAACATATGCATGTGCAATAAGGTTCATTATATGTAATGAATAAGTGAATATTGCTCAGAAATTGAAGCAAAAATATAGGACCATCTAATTACATCAAACACAGGCAAAAATGGTTTCTCATGTTTAATGTAAATCAATTTTTATACTGGTTAAGGGTAGTTGTCTCTAAGCATTAGTTTTATAAAAAGCTTAGAACTTGGAACGTCAAACTATATCCTTGTGAAACTAAATCAACCATAGGAAATATTAAAAATAGTCTTAGATATTACATTACTATTTCAAGTGAACATAGGTTTGACTGAATACCTTAATGATCCAACAGAACTTTGCATTGCTTTTAGCAGAGATGGATATAAATCAGGTGAGAAGTTAACTTCATTTTAGTAAATCCCAAAAACCTAAAGTGTACTTTGAACAAAGATCTAAAAATTATAGTGCTTTGAACTTGTTATTATTGGTTAAATAGAGATATATCATAACTCAAAGAACTAAATACAATATTGCTTACCTAACAACCTCCCCCCCATTAGATATACAAATGTAAACAAAATTGAGTACTTTAAACTGGGATTTGTAAATAAATTTGCTTGTGATTCTTATAAGTGAAGGTTGTCTAATTAGATGGTTGCTCTCCCACATCATTAAGAACATTCATGTTCAATTTTTTACATTACAACTTGTAATAGAATAATTCATAATTTATAATAACTATATAGTTTTTCATTATAATAATTGGTATGGTTAGTAACTTTCAACAATTTTTTCAAATGTATGTTTTTAAAAATTAGTCATATATATGCATGGTTGGTATTGAGGCAGTGATGGTTAGGTTTCTTTAGCTAGCTAAGATATCTTCTTTTTGTTAAATTCACATGTCTAAAAATTAATTAAATAGCCCATATATCAAGCCATGTCAACTAAGTTAACGATGGTCATAAAGAGGGATTAACTTTAAGCTACATTTAATACAAATATTTTATGTATTAAACTATTAAAAATAAAATTTAGGCTAGTTTGGATAATTTTCCTAAGTTATGAATTAATATCTTTTCAAGATAAATACAGGTATTAGGGAAATTAATATTTAAATACTTAATTTTAATAAAATTATCAAAAATATTTCAAAAACTCTATTTTTAGTACTTTAATACCTGAACTCTTACATCATATACATATAACCTGTTGCTAGGCTCGATTAGCAATCAGTATTAACAAAGTTGATGTGGTTTGTCATATGTATTTTATTTATCTCTTGAGACACATGGCATGACACATGTGTTATTTTTAAAATCAAAGCCACATGGATTAAAAAAATAAAAAGATACCAAATGGATTCCTAATTTTTTTCATCAACTTGATAAGTTCTTATTTATTAATTTCTTATCATATATTCATTGCTTCATTACTCAATACTGAACCATTAATTTCTCTAGGTTCCTTTTCCTTTTAGATGCTATCAAAATATGCATTAGAAGAGCAACATCTTTCTCTTTACTATTTTTTCTTTTGGACTATGTAGGTAGAGTAAATACAAAAAAGAATATCTAAAGGAATTTGAGTTAAGGCTAGAGATATATGTCTAAGATACATATGTTTTATTTTGAACTTTATTATGTTTTCTTTATAAATTATCTTTATTTGATATTGCAATTAGTTTTATTTGATGTTTTAAGTAATTTTGTAGAAAATTACCTTTAGAAGTGATTTTGGCTAAGAATTAAAAAGCTTTATACATCAAACTAAGAAGAATACATTGTCTCAAAAAAGGGAATGTTATAATGCATGTCCCTCTGTAGATAGAAGAATTAAATGAAAATATTGAACATGGAATCACACACAATCATGTGCTAAGTTGTGTTATTTTCTAAAACTAGAGTTTGAAGACACGATCTTACACAGGAGCATGTCAGAACCTATGTCACTGGGCACTGTATTTATAATGTTAAAAATGATCTCAAACATGATCATATCATAACATGTTTTCCTCTAGATGAAGAATTTAAGTTCCATTGGTGATCACAACCTAGAATACGACCGTGTGCAAATCACATTTATTATGCAAACATACTATTTAAACATACGTGAAACCCTAATGTAAGGGGATTTCATATTTCAAAAGTTTCAAGTTAGCTTTTGGTAGCTAAAGGGAGAGAGAAACCTTAAGGGAAGGCGTGCAATTGTCTTCAAGGTAAAAAGAGATCCAAGATAATCACAAAAAAGTAGAAAATATATCCAAAGATTAGGAATCCATTAAAGAACTTTTCTTATTTTTATGATTTATATAATTATTTTGTTTATGTTTACTCTTTCAAGGATGGTGCATAACTAAACCTCCAATATAAAGTATGGATGTATTAAACTGATTATTTATGGTGCAATTAAGTTTGGGTGTCATTGATTTCTTTATAAGTTGCTAATTAATATTTCCAGATTAATTCAAAATAATTAAGGCATCATAAGAGAAAGCGAGAGTGAAAGGTGGAATTAGTTCATTAAATTATTAATCTTTTATATTACAAAAAGGGTGTTGGTAAGTGAAGATTTAATTAAATCTTATAAAGCTTAATGAATCCTTTTAATCTTTATAACTAAAAAGTATAAGTAGGATTAATTCGAGTACGTTATTATTTATTTTAAAAGAATAACAAGAGATTTTTAAGTTTAGATCCTGAAAATTATTTAGACTAATTTACAACACTATACTTTAAACTACTTAAATAAATCTATTTATGAAGTATATCACCCTAGGGTTAAACCCTAAATTATCTTTTATTTTATTCATTTACTATTCACATTTTTTTCCTTAAACATCTTTATTTTTTTGTCTAGATATAAAAGTTGAATCAATTGGTAGTTGAATATATCTCCTTATGGTAGAATATTAGGTTATACCATTTAGTAGTTAAATGATAGCTACATATTTGTAATTTATTCATAAGTTTTTGGCATCATTGTAAGATAGGCAATCGATATCAATTTTAACAGTTTATTTATTAGTCTAAATATTTACTTGGTGTTTTTATAATTGTGTGTTTGTTTAAATTCCCTAATTTATATCATGTATAGAGGGAGTTCGTATAATTGTGTCTTAGAATTTTTGTGGTTAGTTCAAGGGTTTTTGCTTTTTAGTATTATAATTTTTTATCTTTTTTCTATTTTTACATTTTCTTCTTTTATTTTTCCTTTCACCATTAGCCTTGCATTGTATGGAAAAACTTAATAAGCAAATTGTTCCATTTGAACTAAAAATTTAAAGAACTTTGTGTGTTACAAAAAATGTAAGAAGGTTGGAGCCAACAAGTGAAATATAATTAAAGGTAGAAGTAGAGCAATCAATACCACTCATACAAAGAACCATAACCAAAGGTCATCATATGACTATGCAATGCCTTAACACCAATGTATATGAGGCCAACGTGAATGCTACAACTTTAAAATTAAGTCGGACCTTATCATTATGGTGTAACAAGGATCCCAATATATGCAAAACCTACTTCTTGGACATTTAAAGACACCATTAACATGAAAGGAGGAAGTGAGGATGAAATCAAATTAAGTCTTTTATCCATTTTCCTTAGATAAAGATAAGTTATTGTTGAACTCAATGGTTGCAAACTCCTTTAATACTTGGAACACATTATCACAAGCATTTATGAGCAAACATTTTTCCCTATGTAAAACTACTAAGCTTAGGAATGACATTCTAAGTTTCATGCAATTGGAAGGTGAATTTTTATATGAATTTTAGGAGAGGTTTAAGGAGGTACAGAGAAGATTCCTCATTATGATCTATTGAATTGGCTGATTATTCAAATATTATACATTGGTTGTACTAAATACTTATAAATGAGCATTGATTCATCAAAGAAAGGTATTATAATGAGAATGAAAATTGAAGATGTTATTACACTTTTGGCCTAATAAGAGATTTATACCTACAAGGAAATCATATAAGTTCAAGTGTATATAGGAGAGCAGGTTTAGTTTAAATAAAACTTCAACAGATCATTGCAATAATATAACCATATTCCACTACCTATAATCTTAGATAATGGTTCATCCAAACTTTATATGAAATAATCAAGGCAATCAAGCAAGCAATTTAAGTTCAGGATCTCGTAACCTCCTAAATTCCAACTAAGACCCTTATATCAATAATAAATTTAGGATACTTTATGGTCTAACTTAAAGGGATAAATTTTAGGATGGGGATCAAAATTTTAGAATTTCCATCAGTGACTTCAGAGTTTATTATAAGTTTTATGCATTGAAATTTATGAAGACCAAAACATTTCAAACCTATATCATGCATTTTAATAAGCATATAACTATAATATCTCTTTTTCGCATGATATCTCGCCAATCTTCAAATAACACCCTACACTCAAAAAAGAAAATCATACAACCTCACTCACGATGGTGTTACTTGCATCAATTATTTTATTTATGATGCATTGTGGAGGGTCATCAATATAATTTAGGATATTGTTTTACCCACTACTTAAAGTATATGTTGATGAGAAAGAAAGGGGCAATTTATGGAAGCTCATATATTAACCACCTTGTAAAAACATTCTTTTCCCCAATCTCCCTAAGATGATTTTATCTTGTAAGATTCCCCTTAGACCTTGAGCTTATGAGATATATGGAACTAGTAAAGAAGTTAAAGGTAGCCTATATGTTAGCTAGTATCAAGGGTAGTGAGTTTAGGGGTAATGCTTTGATGGCTTAGGCAAAGCACTTAGATTGGAGATATATGGAGTCATTACCAATTATAAAGCAACATGAGGCAATAGTACTTTTGAAGCCTATGGAAGTTACATTTATGCTCCAATAACTATTAAGGGAAAGAATTAAGAAAAAAGTTCATTAAATGGAGTGACATTTGATAGCACTAATTAAAAATAGTAGAAGACCCGAGGAATCCTCTTTGCACAATGTTAATAGATGGATTGGCTGGAAAAGAAGATGGCCACTTATTTCCAATATGTCAAATTTATAGCAACATTTAGTATTTTTCTACCCTCTCTACCTCCTCTGATGTATGATATGAACAATAATCATAAAAGTCCAATAGATAAGTGATCTATTAATTATTTTATTTTTCTAATGTATTTTATTTCAATTTATTTCTTTATACTTTTTATTTTTATTATATATTTCCATTTTATTTAATACCATTGTTTTAATTTGTTTCAGGTATTAGGGAGGGATTTAGCATAAGCCATATTTATATAAAGACATAGTACAAGTAAATTAATTCAATTGCATATGAGTTACTAAGTTACAATTCCAAGAAACTTAAAATAAAATAAGGTAACTAAATTGATTAGCTAGATATGTACATTACATTGATATTCAACTGTATTAACTTTATAGATATAGTCACTATTGAGTTGTCTGAAATTTTTCTTTAATTAAATGTTGTTATTATGTAAATAAAGTATAGCACAATAAGTAGCTTATAATTTGGGATTAATTGTGAACTATTACAAAATAAAAGGTCAATAAAGTTTTAGTGTAAAAAAATTATATCCCATTGATTTTGATTTATGTTAATACATCAATATTATTAATAGTGCTAGTAATTATAAATATGATCTAACTTGGTAACTATAGGTATTCATGACTTAGTGTCTATCTTTGTGTTAAAAGGTTTGGATTTTATTTTAAACATGCTTTTTAATGCTCTATAAAAAGTTTTCAAAAATATATTCTATTAATTTTTGTTAACATAGGTTGATGTTTATTTATTGGTTTATATTGTTTATTCATATTTTGTTCATTTTACATATGGCATAATTATTTGATTTCAATTGAAATTGAAAGATTAGGAAAGTCAAGTTAATTTGCAAGTTGTGTATAAATCAAGAAATCTGGATGGTTGATGAATAATATAATTAAGTGAATAATGATCAATCTTAGCTATTTTAATTAGATTATTTTATTGAAAGAAAGAAAGAAAGTATTAAAATATAAGCCATTGTTTACCAAAGTAGTAATAAGATAATACCATTAAAGATTAAACTGCCTTTAAAAGAATTATACTGAAACTATAAAAAGATACAAAGAGATTTATCTACATTGAGAGCTGAAGCAGTGATAGTCCTTGTAGATAAGAATGTGTTGCTCTGGAGAATAAGATATGCAATAGATTTTCTTTGATGTTGTGTAAATAAAAAAAGATCCTATTGTTCCTTTCATCCAGTATACAAGTTACTAGATCATATTTTTAATTGGATTATTGACTCTTTTTAGAAATGTAACTTATTCATTGATTGCTTTTATATTTGGCTTATCAAGGATAAGTAAAAATCTAAGTCTAGGAGAATTTGTAGTACGTTGCATACATATGTTTTACATAGCTTTTTTAAAGGTTTCTTTATGAATTATTTTGATATGATAATGCAACTAGTTTTATTTGAGATTTTAGGTAGTTATGGAAAAAATTAATTTAAGAGTGTTTTGGCCATAATCAAGGAATTTTACATATCAAATTGAGAAGGAAGAACATCCTTAGTTGCAGTGAATCTCAGAGAAGAGCATACATGTAAATACTTGACATCAAAATTATAGTTTTGAATACAAACTCAAACACATAGATATCAAAGGTTATCTCTCTTTGGATGAATAATTTAATTTTTAGCAGTGAACACAATCTAGAACATGGTTATGTCCTTAACCATGTTTATTATAAAAACATACCATTTTAAGACACCTGAAACCTTATTATAAGGAGTTTGTGTTTAAAAATTTTCAAGTTACATATTTATAATTGAAGAGAGATAGAAACCTTAGGGTAAGGCTTTCATCTATTTTTAAGGAGAAAAGAAATCTAAGATCATCCCAACGAAGCCAAAAGAACATTCAAAGATTTGGAATCCATTAGAAAACTTATTGTCTTCTATGATTTTGATAATTCTTTTATTTATGTTTATTATTTTAAGAATGGAGCTTAACTAAACCTCTAATCTAGTGTATGGATGGATTAAATGGATTATTGATGATGTGATTTTAGGTATCTTTGATTTCTTGATAAATTGTCAATTAATGCATCTAGATTAATTCGAAATAATTAAGGTACCAAAAGATTGAGCGAAAATGTGTAAGGTGGTATAAGTTTATGGAATTATAAATCTCCAATTAGTTTTATTTAAACAGACTTTGCTTAGTGAAGTCATTTAATTAAATCTTATAAAACCTAATGAACCCTTTTAATCTTTAATACTAGGAAAGCAGTAGTTTAATTCAACTATTTTTATTATTAATTGAAAGAGAATAATCAGAGATATAAAAGATTAGATCTTCGAAATTATTTAGACTAATTGACAATGGACACAATTAAGCTACTTGGATATATGTATTTACGAAGTATATTACCTTAGCGTTGAACTCTCTTGTTAATTGCATTTTATTTATTTATTTAAGGTTCATATTTAATTTACCTGTAAACATCTCTATTTGTCTTGTCTAGATAATGTAAGACATTAATTAATTGATGGTTGAAAAGACCTTTTTAGGGTAAGATATTACGTTATGCTAATTTACTGCTTAAATGACAATTAATTCACTATAATTAGTGTATGTGGATTATAAGAATGATATCTACTAATTGGAGATAAACTATGAAAGCAAAATTTTATTCCTGTTTAATTCAATAGTCCTCTTCTTATTTTTCCTAAGCAGGTTGAATTGCTATTTTGGTATGAAATTAAAACAACTATTTACCATCGATGTTGTTGGCCTTCCTGTTTGTGGCATTTGATCGACCCATTATTCTTTTCACATCTTTTTGATTGATTGAACCATGCATTTTTGTATAGAGTTCTTTGGTTATGCTCATTGCATAAGGATCAAAAGTTTAGTAGATTAGGAGGAGATGGAGTTTCTTAATACCATTGTTCTCCAAAATGGTAACATCCCCATTATATAAAGCAGCAACCTTTACAATAGCCCAATTGTTGGTTTTATGATATTCGGAAGACCGCTACAACAAAAGTTTTCCAGCTAGCTAGAACTTGGAACAATATTTAGTGGTCGTATATTGGTTATCGAATAAATAGTCAATAGAGTTTACATGCACTTATTTTCTTTCTTACTTTTGCATTCTTCTGAAATGAAGAAGATGAGTGAAGTTCAATTAGCTGTATAAGTCATGTACTATGTGCAATTGCACGGGGCAAATCACGCCCTCAATTGACAATGATCATTATTATGTGCTAACTTTGGGTTATATTTAAGTAAGAATTCAAGTATTAAAATGCCAACAATTAAAGTTTGAATTAATTTTGAGAATTCATTTAAATTTAGTAATTAAAATATTAGTTTTTTCTAAAAATATGCAAGTCATGCTTATTATTTGTTATAACTTTAAAATTAACTTTTAGTAGGTAAACAATTTCTTCATCCATTTAAAAGTTCAAATTGGGAAATTTTAGTTTATTGTCATAATTAGTTGAATTAATGTCCAAACAACTTTTAAAAATTAAAATACTTAGTTCTTTCTTAATTAAAAATTAATAATAGGTATAATTACATAATATTAATAATTAAATATTTTATATTTATTTTAAAATAAAAATAAAATAAAGAATTAAAAGTATAAAAAAAGTGAAAGTAAATATTACTTAAAATGTTATGAATTTCGTACTAATATTGGTATCGAATTTGGTTTTGGTATGGTACAATATTGGTATTAGTCAATACCAACTACAATATTGGTATTAGTCAATACTAAGTATCATTTCCAATAATTTTAGAAAAATTAGTCCCTGAATTTTTTAAATTGCTAAATAATCTCTCAATGTATTATACTATATAATTTTTAATTTTACATCAAATAAAAAATGTGATTTAAATCTATCTTCTTATTTTCTAATACCTACAAGACATGGATAAAAGTTAGGATTTGTATTAAGATTTACTTATTAATTTACAATTTTACATTGAGTTAACTAATGACCAATGATTATACTCATAACTCAAGGCAAATCTTAGAATCTATTTTAATGTAATCATGAAAAAATTATATTACTTTTGGTTTAATAAAGTCATAGACAAATTAAATTACCTAATGTTTAATATATATGTTTAATATAATTATAGGAAAATTAAATTACGTAATGTTTAATATTAGTTTCTATGTAATTAGTAATGAAAATGATTAATCATTAATATATTATTTAAAGCACACATAATCAAAATTAGTAGTAAAAATACTTAATTATTGATGTTTTAAAACATGAAAAAGGAGGAAGTTGTATTCTATAGGCTCTGTATAACTATATATAATTTAGTGATTTAACTATTCAATTTCAATTGTCAAGCCTTAAAAGAGGTAGGCAGGAAGTAGACAATCGAGGGATGATGGAGCTCAAAAGGGACAAGGGCCAATAGAAGGGGAGATTGAAAACAGTGAAGAGGAGAGAAAACTTAAGGCTGCAGTGAGTGAAACTAAAGAGGGTAGTGAGTGAAACTAAAGAGGGCAGGCGACTATGGTTGGGTACTTGAGTTATATCGGGTTTTTTTCAATTTAATCCTATATTTTTACAAATTACACTTCAAGCCCACTATCTACAAGTATTTTGCTACTAGTTGGTCCTTCGGGCTAGTATAAAATAAAACATTACGGAACTAGCCGATATGATTCGATATTCATTGCTTTGTACTTAACCTAAAGTCTTTTATCAATTAACTCTAAAAATTAAAAACTTAATCGTAAAAAAATTGACTAATAAGTAACACGACAACTATATATATTTTAGTGAATTAACTAATCAATTTTAGTTGTCAAGCCTTAATTCAATTCGGTTAATAAATCAAAACTTAATTGGAAACTAAACAAGTTGAAAAAAAAAATTGCATAGCCATACGCTCACCACACAACAGATGTTACAAATCATAACACAACAAACATGCAAACCACAGTCACAAAATCTTCAAACTCAGATATTCTTTACACATGAATCTTAATATGAACTGGTTCAGCCTGATTCTGACGAGGCTGCACGTTGCTGCTTGGATTTATGAAGCTAGTCGGTGTTAGATCTGAAGCACCTGCAAAACAATAAAGGCACACCGGAGGTTGGTAACCGACAAGCCCCTCCGACGCTCAAGTTAGTCTTTTGTGAGGGTTTTGGGTTGCTGTAAAGCAGAGAAAATTAGGGTTCTAGTGTCGTACCTGTATCCTGGCAGAATAATACCTTATATATGGAATAGACGCTAGGTTTAGGTTTTTACGTTTGCATGGGAGACTAACACCTACAAATGGGCCGTGGACGTTTGGACCTGGGCCCGGGCCTAGCACAGCCAACCTAACCAGTTAGCAAAGGATTTCAGGA
>JANSVI020001712.1:304760-315512 GCA_025434765.2 Erythroxylum kapplerianum | reverse complement strand
ATATACTTCTATAATGACACAAAAATTGGCAGCACATACTTACACACTTCCATACTTTATTTCCATTCATTTCTCATTTTTCTTTTTTTTTTCCTTACCTTCAATTCCTACATACATGTTACCATCTATTAAGGGCGAACGCACGACCACTTTTTTTTTGCATATTATACTAGGTTGGTTGAATAAAATATACAACATAATTCTCTTCATCGACTCACAAGTATTATTAAGTATATCCGATAGCATGCACGATTATAACTTGCATATTATATCATTTATTAATTATTATTGATTAATTGTTATTTGATTATTAATTATGTAGTATTCTTTATTAAATATTTTTTATTTATATTATTATTAATTATAAATTATCATATATTTTTATTAATTCTTATTATTAATTGATTGTTAATTACGTAATTATTACTTTTTATTATTATGAACTATATACTATTGCATGCATGGTGGTCACTAAACAAGTCACAATTGTGCATGTTATTATTAATTATTAAATAGTATTAATCAAATATTATTAATTATTAAATATATTAAGTATTATATTATTAATTATAAATTATAACATGTTTTTATTAATTATTATTATTAATTATTAATTAATTGTTAATTATGTAATTATTAATTTTTATTATTATGAACTATACACTGCATGTTATTATTAATTGTAAAATAGTATTAATTAATTATTATTTTATTATTAAATATTATATACTAAGCGTGAATGGGCATCTTCGTTGTCATACGTATGTATCCTAATTTGAAGGCCTCAATTTATTCCCATCATCGAATGACCCTAATTTATTCCGTGGAAATCATGAAACTCTCACTATACCGAAACTCTCGAAGGTTCGACCTTAAATGCACTTGCAAAGCCCTCTCTCTCTCTCTCTTCTTCTGAGGATTTGAGCAGTGCTGGGTGAGTTAGAGATGGGGCAGGCAGAAGACCAAGTTTGTTTCAATTAAATATCTTAACTTCCTTTGTTATTAATTATTTTTTGGAGTATGAAGTGGCTTTGGATGAAGTGGCTTCAGTTGCTCAATTTGGTCTTTATTTATTCAACTTATCACATAACAAACTCCACGCCCAAGTTTGGCTTTGTTTCTCTCTGTAATATTCTAATATTCTTGTTTTTCTTTTTCTTGTTACAATACAAGGGGTTAAAAGGATGAGAATAAAACAAAAGTAGGACACTTGGCATGTTGGGACAAAGACAAATTAGGAAAAAGACAAAACCATAAAAATTAAACCCAATCTTTGACTTATTTAATTCCAATGGTCCAATTTTCAATACCAAAATAATATACCCAATATTGTAGTGCCATTGGATAATAATTTTCGCTACCGAAAATCAACCGGTTCGCCACTTGGCGATTTGTCCGGTCCGGGAATTTTCTCCGGAAAATTCCAGAAAAATTCCTATAATTCCCATAAAAGGTAAAACACACAAAAACGCAGTCCAATAAATTTTTCAAATACAATTTCCCCATTATTCGCAATAAAAGTCCATTAGACCCAATACTGGGAACTAAGCATGAATGCATGTATAGTTATTTTTCATGTGCAAAAATTCATTGTTTGCAATATGCATAACATTGTCCAATTAGTCCTAATCACTCTCAACCTCAGCCAAATTTACTATGTTACCCTTCCTGTAGGGGGTGGGATGTTACAATACTCTCCACTCATCCATTGTGCATAGTATCTATAACAACTATTAACACATGATCAAGAAAGAGAGATATAAGGATAAATACAAAAATATAAAAGGAAAAGAAACAAAAATTTCGTATAATAAAAATAAAAAAGAAGACTACATTATTAAAAATATGGTTTTCCTAATATTACATTCCCCAACAATAGTGTCAAAAACTTAACTGAACGTTTTACCACAAGTGTACAATGTAGTTAAAACTAGCACTAGTGAGTACATATCAAACCCATTAAGGACTAGAATTACTAAAGCTAAACCATCTCTCTATAATCTAGTCTAAAAAATTTTAGAAATGGTGATTGATCCAATTCAAATCTTAAAAAATAACTAAAAGGAATCAGCGTAATTGACTAACTAGAGCAAATATTGACCTATGAAAAAATCAATAAAAACACTGGTACCTAGATAGTGATTCCCTTAATACTTCTTATACATATAAGACTTCACATATCAATTTAACTTAAAGTTTATTAGATCGTGGAAATTCCTTAATTACGTAAATATCATTCTCAAGATCGTTAACAACTAATCTTAGGTTGATTAATCAAAACCTCTTCCTAATTAAAATCCCTATAATTGCATTAACTGATTTATTAAATCCTATATTATGTTTAACCCTTAATTTAAAAGATGTAAGTCAATCTATCTCTAGGTTTATATGGAAACTCTTTTCAATTGTGCTAGATTAATTCACACAAAGGATTTCTCAATCTCAATTGCATAAAATCAAACATGAATTAACATATTTGAACATATATATTCAAGAATAATAAATAAAACATAATCGAATCTCAAGGAAACTAAATAATAAATTGAATTGAATTGAATTGAAATTACTATATAATCCATCTTTAGGTTTATCTTATGCACCTAACTTAATGATTTAGCTCCTCGCAATGAAGGACATAGCATCAAAACTAAAGGAAAGATATAAAATCAAAAGAACCATGATGAAATACCTTTTATTCTTTATAAAATTCACTTTAAATCAATGAAAATCCACTCCAAATATGTCTCCTTACTTTTTTTTTTCATTTTTTTTACCATTTTAGTTCATCCAATTATGCTTTCCAAGCTTCCTCTTTACTTTACTCTTAAATTTTGCCTTTTATAGCTCAAAAATTATGTTTCTAGGTTATATACAGGCTAGTACATGGTCATGTATTTAAAAAAACCTCAATATTCAACTTCAAAGCAAACACACATATAAACACATGCTAAAATATAATACGAGCAACTATGTAGGCATGTACTTCTCAAACATGGGTGTGTTTATAGCCATGTAATTCTTAATGTGAAACATGACCATATTTCCTAAAATTTAGGCCATATAATTGGTTGTGTACTTTTCCTACATCTTTATAATTTGATCAAAATAGCTCCAAATTGTTTCAAACTTGCTCAAAGTTTTTCCTTTTGCTCAAAATAAGTGAATTACAACATGATAAATAAATATGAACAAATTAAGTACCAGAAACAATAAAAACACTCAAATAAACAAGTGAAATGTACTAAGTATAAACCTAAAAATATGAGCAATTAAGCATTTATCACCATGCTCCTCCAGAAAAGCTAAAATACCTAACTATGCAGTCCTATAGTGAATTTGGTGTAGTATCTCCACTAGTGGAGATACTCAGGGCTAGAACACTAAGTATTGTGGATAAATATGTCCTTGGATAAGAGTAAAACGACGAAGATATGATTTAGGTTAATGTTGATAATGTTCCAATAGAATATTAGTGCACTATAGGCTTAAGCTATCTAGCTAGCTTGATGTGGAGACTAATTTGCTTAGATGAGTTCACAGTGGGGCTGAAAAGAATTGGATATGCTTAAATCTACTTGGAAATTAAGCTCTTAGAATAACTAAATGACACACTTAAAATAGAAAGATTAAATGAATTTGGAGGATTAATAGAGTATGAATAACAATTATATATGAATAAAAGCATGTTGCACTATCTATGAAAAAATGATTGGAAGATTAAAAGGGAAAAAAATATACTAGAGAATTTTATGAATTAAAAAACTCAAAATTTGTCAATCCATAATAGAGTATAATGAAAGGGAAAAATTATATTGAAAATGAACCAAATTGGCCCTTAAAAACTCATCAAATCATTACTGAAACATCTCATAACAATAATCCTTCTATTAAAGATAAAATGGCTTTACAAGATATGGAATGTATGAATTAGAGCTTTACATAAATTCCTCTCAAAGATATAGATACTGAAAAGTAGAGTCCAAATGATAAAGTAAGTAAGGTACTAATTGAAATATTTTCTAAGATTAGGCACTGATGATGGATATTAAGGAGGATGTCAAAACACTTTTGTAATATAGAGAAAATAGAGGTGAAGGTTAAAGAGATCCATTTAATTAAGCAAATCTAAAAATATAAAAACTATTGTGGTTAGGTCAAGAAGGAAACTAGGAAGGAAAATAAAGTAAAAAAGGATCTTGATCCTAGCTTACCCACGATTATATCATGGAATATAAGGAGTATGAATTGCACTATTAAGAAGCAAGTAATATATGATTATTTGTGGACTAGTAAATACTACATAATAGGCACATTGAAAGCAAAGATTAAGGAACATATGACCCATATCTATAACTGGGATTTTAGGAAGCATTGGAAGATAATAACAAACCATCAAGTACATTATAATAAGGAAATTATGGTTAAATTCAACCCTGACCTTGTTAAGGGGCACTAAAACATAATCTGACCAATTCATACACTTAGAGGTGTGTATTGACTAGGTTCTTGATTGCATTGAAGTAACTTTTACCTATGCTACAAATTATGAATTCCAAAGACACAATCTTTGGAAAGACTTAATCTCTATATGCTCCTCTATAAAAGCTCCATGGTTGGGTTTAGGTGACTTTAACATCATCCTCTTAGCTAAAGAAAATGAAGGAGGAAAGCTTGGAAAGATAGTAAGAAACATTTTTTAAAACTACTTGAACTGTATAAGCCTGAGTGATATGAGATATAATAATGCCCTTAGCTAGAGTAAAAAATAGGATAATAGTTGTCTTATATTGGGGAAAAGCTTGATAGAACCTTAGTCAATCCTCCTTATCTTACAAAATTCTCTAAAACTAAGGCACACTTCCAGGTTTCTCTATACTATGACCATGACATAAGGAAAGATTCAGATGTACAAATAGATGAATATGAGGCTTATAAGTGTATGAGGAAGCTTCAAACGATGAAAAATGAACTAAAAATCTTTATAAGGAGAAAACTATACATAATAATGTTGTAATTAGAAAGGAAAGAAAGGATTCGAGTGTTATCCAAAAATATCTCAAAAGACTCCCTCTGGATGTTGTTTTAAAGAACAAGGAAAGAAGAGTTCTTTATATCTATACCTAGGAGCTAAAGAATCACCAGTTTGTTTTGAAACAAAAAGAAAAGATCAAATGGATGCGAGATGGGTACAGGAATACCAGCTACTTTCGCAACTCTATATTATGTAAAAGAAACACTAACAAAATCTATTCACTAAAAATGAAGCTAAAAGCATTATCGGTGATCAAGAGGAAATGAAAAGGATTGCTTTAAATTACTTAAAAACTACCTTAGGAATCCTTAATAACATTTGTTTATATATGCAAGTTATTAGGGTTCTAATCTACTCAATTTCCCCTCAATAGAAAGAGATATTGATTCATTCATTCAATACTATAAAAATCACGAAAGAATTAATTAAAATTAATCCTAAGTAGTCCCCTAGACCTAATAGGCTAAATGCAAGCTTCTTTATGAAGATCTAACCCTGATATGAGATATGGTAATGCAATGATGAAATTCTTCTGTAATGGCATACTATTAAGAGAAATTAATAGTATATATATGAGTTTGATACCCCAAAAGCATAATCATAGCATTTTAATGATTACAAATCGATTTTATATTATAATGTTATTTATAGGATCATCTCAAAGATGCTTTCTACCAAGATCAATGAGGTGTTAACATGCATATCAAACCCAAGCCAGGGAGCTTTCATCTAAGGAAGAAGCATAAGGGATGATCTATTATTAACCCAAAAGCTCTTTAAGATCTTTCAAAGTAAAAAGCCCTTGAAAAGAAAACTTTCAAATTCATTGATTAGTGATTCATCAACGTGCTTTTGGCTTCCTCAATCTCTTCATCTTTTCGATAGAACAATACGTCTATACCACTTCCTTTGCTATTCTAATGACTGGTGAGCCTACTTATGCTTTCAATAGAGATAAAATATTAAGACAAGGAGATCCCCTACTTCTATTTTCAATAGAGCTAATGGATTAAGATAAGGTGATCCTCTATCTTCTTATCTCTTTACTTTATGCATTGAGGTCCTATGTAGAGTGATTGAAAATAGAGTTACCCAAGATAATACCTTTAGATTTCATCGCAAATGTAAGAATTTGAGGCTAATTAACCTATCTTTTGTAGATGATCTCTTATGTTTATATGGAGATGATTCAAGATTTGTCAAGACAGTAGTGAATATCTTGCAATCCTTCAAACTTATATCAATTCTAACCATCAAGATCAAAAAGAGCATCTTGTAAGTTTCATTTGATGCATAAGAGATAAAGACCTTTCTCTAAAGCATTTCATGGCTCAATTTTCGGGAACTTCCATTTAAATGCTTAAGGATCCCAAACTTCGATAAGAGAATCACTTGCAAATATTGTAAGACCCTTTATGATGCTATACAAAAGAGAATTGATCAATGGAATAAAAAATTAATATCTTTCACTATTAGGCTATGATAAATTATAGTTGTGCTAAACAATCTCAATATTTACTGATATTACAACTTATATCTGCCTCAAAATCATATTAGTGATATCGAGAAAATGTTGGAGAATTTTCTCTGGTCTGGCAAATCAAATGTTGCTTGCTAAAATGAAGTAGTATGAGGTCTGCTTACCTAAGAAGGAGGGAGATTTGGGGATAAACTCAAATAAAAAACATAAAAATGCTCTTTTCCACCTAAAAGCTCTTGATTTGCCTTAAATCAGTTTGTATCAAATGGATGTACTCATACATCTTAAAGGCCTAAAGTTTTTAGATCATTAAACCTAATTAGAGCAACTCCTAAAAGTATTATGAATCAGGAGAAGAAAGTTGTGGTTGGGGATGAAGGTAAGATGTAGTTTGGTATGATAATTGGAATGATCTTAGCCTCCTTCACCAAATACAAGGTCTAGATAACCTCAAATTCTTAATGTCCTTAAATGTTAAAATTAATGTGATCATTAAGAATGTATTTTAATGTTATTATGAGCAATGTGCCAAAATACAAATTAAACATAGAAACATGATAGAACAACTTTGAACTCTCATAACCCAAAAAGGTTTCATTTGAAAATTTTGCCTAGACCTACTCTGCCAATAAACCCCATTGGGAACAATTTTTAAATTGGTGATCAATTGTATTACTTATGTGATTTAGAAGAAAAAGAATTGAAGAACATTTTATAATGAAGCAAAGTCTTCACTATAATAATGGTTTGATGTGCCAGATGATCTTGATAAACAATATTAACCTGAGAATGAGCTTGATGGAGTATATAATCCGTAGTTGAAGGGGGTTTCAAGGTTTGGTCTCCACTTCTTCTACATGGTGTGATGTTGAGGCTCTACGCTTCCTTCTTTGAAGTGAACAATTTTTATAAAAAATATTTTAAAAAGATAATAATAATAAAAACTTATAGAAAGAGTAAACAGGAGAAAAGTAAAAATAGAAAGTATGCTACTTACCAGTGAGGTTGGCCGCGTGATATGACATAAGTTTGAACATCATTATTCATATATTGGACCATCTAATATCTATTTTTACTCTTTTAAATTACCATAGCTCAAATTATTTTAAGAAGCTTTGACAAAAGCAACCAAATGAGGCCTAAATATGAACGCAAATTAGTCGCCTAAGATATCATCTCACACCATGCTCACGTCATTCTCCAGGTTGAGGGCAAAACCATATTCTAAAACCTGTTGATAATATATACACACAACAATCCCATCATAATATATTGTGGCTGCTGCTCTTGCCAAGGCACTTTAAGTTAATCCCTCATGTTTGAAAACTGTGGCTCCTCTTTACTTTACTGCAATCAGTCACAAGATTCTCATTTGCCTGAAACTAAAATCCATTGTTGATCCAAACATACTTGGATTGTCTATACAATAATTTCTCATGAAAATGACCCTTAAGTTCGACTATACTCGTAACTTCACCTTTAAAAAGCTAATCAATTTTTTAGGCATGGTAATTAACCAATATTTATATAATCAGTTAATAAAATGTAGCCGCTCAGATTAAAGCAATTTCCAGCCTAAAAGTCCTATATCTCAACGTCAGCCTATTTTTTTTATCGTAAAAAGCCACTGATTGTTACTTAGTGGGAAAACGACCTGCATCTTTAGTGGTGTTACTTCAATCGGCAAGTTGTTATTGAACCTGTTTCCTTTTTCCCTGGTTTAATATCCTGTCAAATTCTCCTATCAGGCATAGGAAAACTATGCCTCTAAAATCAACGGAAAACAATATATGTTTAGTAATTTTTACACAGCGTCTCGTAAGCTATAGTCCTCTTCATATTTATCCACTTCTTTATTTCCCAAGGAAAAGTAGTTTTACTAGTGGTTATTAACTTATTAGGTTGTGCTTTTTGATTGTTTGCTAAACTATATATTTCTACCATATATATACTAAATGAAGATATAAACATAATGATAATACAAGCAATGAGAAATTTACCTCATTTTAGGAAGGAAAATGGATTAGACAACGATAAAATTAATGTGAGAAGCAGAGAAAAAGTTGGAACAGCACTGGCATAATTGACATATTATAGGGGTTTAATATTAGTGTTTCAATGTTCATCAACAGGGGGTTCAATGGAGGAGCAGGAACTATTAGAAACCAGGCCAAGAAGAAAGTCAAAGATATCAGTGGCAATAACAGCAGAGGCAACATCTTCTTTGTGGAGTGTCCTCCTTTTCCCTTGTATAGTCTCCGTCCAAGATCTCTGTGTTAGCTCCTGAATGAACAGCTCACAAGCCTTGGAGAACACAATTGGAGCCTCCCCAGATATCATTTTCACATCATCACCGGATTTCTTCATGATCTTCTTGATCCTTGCCAAAGGCAATGAGTGAGGACCCGTTTTCCCAGAAATCCCAGCAGAGAATATCCCTGAATACGCTCCAGCTTGCCTCATACTCACTATTGTCCTGGTTAAGTATAATATCGATAATGATTTATACGGAAGTTTGCTAGTTAAGGAAAAGTTCTTTGAAAGTGATGAAGAGAAGAAAAAAGCTAAAAGGATAGTTGTGTTATTGCATGAAGAGAATACTGAAGCAGTTCGTAGGTAGTTATATAAGAGAGTTACTTCACTGGCCGGCCAAGCCTGCTCTTAATTAAGCCGGCCAGTTGAAGTCAAATGCATGCAGTAGCTACCTGGATTTTGTATTTAGAATTTTATTGCTTCTCTTCTCTTGCATTCTAGTCCATGTACTTGTCGCATTATTTTGGGAACAGCAGGAACACATACGTTGAAAAGGAAGTTTAATTACTAATGCTTAATGGGAATGCATGCAAGAGTAGTATATATTCATTTAATCTACAGTCCTTACGTGCGACATTTCGCAGCCTGTACGTAGCTGCCTCTTCCAAATCATGGATTTTTGCGTGTGCTAACGGAAAACATTACATGTATCTCTGCCAAAACAAAATATATTACTAAAGTTTCCTTTTAAAAGAACAAAAAATATTTTACTTATTGATATTTACATTTCTATCTATCGATAGACAATGTGCAGATATTATTTATATTACTGAAAAGCTTTTTATGAGTTATATGGCTGGTTCACAAGGGATAAAAAGGTTACTTTTCTGAAAATTTACGGAAATAATCTCTTTGTAAAATATAATAGAAAGATTGTGTAGAATTGATGACCTTCCTCAAACTCTAGCAAAGTTGAGAACTTATGCATTGGGGTAGCCCTTTTTCTGGTCAGCCAAAAATTTGATGGAGGTTGGGTTTAGTTATTCCATTCAAAGACAGGTAGGGTAGCATTAGCTATGAACTTTGAATGGCCATGTTGGATATGGCTCTCGGTTCACCAGGTAAAGAGGACCAAATCCAGCTACTTAGTAGACTTTGAGCTTCAAAATTTGTAGACTTTGAGCTTCAAAACTAGGACTATGTTCCAGTCTACATATTAATTGCAAAAAATTGCAAAAATGATCAGAAACCTTTGCTGATTATCGTGTACGAAAATTAGCTAACATACTTGCACAGGTATTATTTCCCTAACAATAATTCATGACTTGATCCACAAAATTGCTGAAAATTTTGAAATTCCTTACGTAATGGAAAGAAATACAGGAACAGAGATGGAAAGTTACAACTTTAGAACATAATATGTAGTTGATCGTCCTACAATCCCATTCGACCTATATCAACACAAAATTTGACTTAAAGCACAAGATACCCAAATCTAACCCTATGAACACATCAGCCCAGAAATTTGCAGAACTTCAACAGCTCATAAACCTTTACAAATTTTCCAGCGAGCTCTCCCCAAAGCAAAAACTCAACAGCAACTCAATAATTAAAAGACTCATACATATACCTTTTTCAAGATCACACACAGATCGCAAATCAACACAAACACATGAAGATGAGAATGCTAGCGTTCTCATTCTCTTTTCCAATCATAAGAGTTCAATCATAGCTTTAATTACATATCAGCATATCCATCAAAATCAAAGTACAAGATACAAAATATATGAGATGCTCAATGCTTGATATGCTTATAAAGCTATTCCAAAAGCTAGTTACTAACTTAATACAAAAGTGTCTAAAATCTTGGAGTTATGCCCGATGCCTTGCAAGGTTCAGCGCTCAACTTGATTTGCACCTGAGGAGGGAGAATGGGGTGAGCAAACACGGCTCAGTGGCTAACACGTTTATAGCCATCGAGTAATGA
>JANSVI020001712.1:16409-31291 GCA_025434765.2 Erythroxylum kapplerianum | reverse complement strand
GCTCAAAATCGGCATTTTAGGTTCCGATTGATACAAACCACAGGGGGTCATGAAACAGCGATTTCCTTTAAGGGATTTGAGCGTCGACTGCTATTAGTTGTTCATGTGAATCAGGGGCATTTTAATCCGTTGAATCAGGGAATGCGGCTACGACATCGAAAAGGATCCTACTGCATGCATTTTCCGCAGTAGCAGTAGCCCTAGTAGCAGTAGGAGCGGCATCCGCAGTTGAATCAGTTGAAGCAGGGGAATCGGTGGAAGAAGTTCCAGCAGTTGAATCGGGTTCGTCAGTTGAATCTGGGGAAACTGGGAAATCAGTTGAAGCAGGGGAATCAAGGGAATCTGGCTAAGAACTAAGAGAATAAGGTTTCGGTAGGTAGAGTAGCGGTTGGCAGAGTAGCGAGCTGGCGGTAGGGAGTTAACCCATTCCTCTACCCTGCTTTCGACCGGTGACGAGTTGGTGACGAGGCGAGGAAAGCAAGAACAGCTTCTCTTACACAAAAGCAAGTCTTTAGTCACACTAGCCTACTACTAGCCATCTACTAGCTTGCTTTGTACTTGCCAGTTGAAAACCTACTTTGAATGCATACCCCAACCCCACTCTATGGCAGCATTGCCCGAATCCTCCTCGCTTCTTCTAAGGCATGTTGATGGGAATTCGCATATGGACAAAAGCAGAGAATTGAGCTTCTTCTAGCTCTTAATTGCTTCGCCTGATTCATCTTCCGAGGGGTCAGCCTGACTTCCATGCTCTTACTGGCTAACGGGAAGAATGAGGATAACTCGAGGTTCCCCACTTAGCAGCATTCGTAACTGTCAGCATCCCTAATAGCAAAAGACCTGTTAGGAGAGTCGCCGCTTCTCGTAGCTTTGGGAGGTGGGTAACAAGGGAGTGATTTCCGTTATTGGTTGGGCCCCATACTATCCGTTTTTCTGGTCTCGGTGCGCTGTCAGAATTGGACAACGTCGGTGCCGTGTGATGTCGTCCGGGGCACTCCCTGGTGATGTAAAACAGAGGCCGTGTCTCAGACGTATCTCACAAGGTATAGCAGATGTTCCCTTACTTAAGAGTTAGTATAGAGAAAGGAAATCGGGAAATAGGCGCGAAGCGGGCTATGCCCAAGAACAAGAGGTTACACTCCAGTATCCGCATCCTATGCACTAATCTTTGGCCCGGAGGCCGATTAAAGGGATTAGAATGTCCGCGCCCTAGATCTGTTTAGCATTTCGCTCCTGCTCGCTACTCTGCCAACCGAGGGCTAAGAAGTCAGAAGCCGAAGGCGCGGAGCCTGTTGCTGCCCTCGAGTTGCCCTCTTTACTTAATAAAGCTAGCCGCCGTGCCCTCACCTGGCGTTCAAGTAGCTGTCACTCTGGCTTCCCCGAAGACCTCCTTCCCTTGGCTTGGACTTTATTTTATGTGTTGTGTAAAAAAAGTTCTCCCGAACAAGTCGATCTAGCGCGAGGAGATTCAACACCCTGCTTTCGTAGACTCAGAAAAAGTGAGGCGAAGGAGATTCGACACCATGCATTCTTAGACTGATTCATTAGTTGATCCAGCACCAACAATTGCTTCAGCGGGAGCCGAGTTTGACCCCCCAACAATTCCGCACTCGGGAGTCCCAACACGCTAGGAGTGGAAATCCTTCTTTGAGAGTCACCCTAATCGTCTTCGTATTCTAATGCATTTCTCAACTGGCAAAGGTGCAACGCCTTTTTCTTTTTAGAACGCATAAACAAAGCTTCAAAGGTTTGCTTCTCTGACTCCGAATGCCTGAGAGTAAAGTAAGGATTGAGTCTCTCTTTGTTTCGCCAGTAGCGTGTCTCTCTCACATTTCCAATGCGAATTCAAGTCTTTATTGGGGGAATTGAACATTGTCTTTCTTTCTTTGCTTGCCCTAAGACAACCGATGGGAATTCCCTCCAGAGCCCTATTCTGGTTACAGAGTGCGGGTAGCCGACAAGTAGGTTAGCAAACAGGTGAATCAATAGGCTTTGCTCCTGCCTTCGCTTCCAGGAGAGAAAGAGTAGTGGCCTGAAAGCGATTCTTACACAAGATAGGATGGCAGGGAGGGACTTCTTGAATGCCGAATCCCTGTATTGAACTCCGTCGGCAGGCTTTCTTCCCGCTTAAGATAGACCCGATTCCAGTGTCTCGTAGAAAAGGAACTTCGCTGCTGGTTTGGAACCCTGAGCAGACTGCCGGTGATTTGATTTCCGGGTACGAGTAAGATCGCTAAGCTGGGCATGTTCCCTAGGCCCGAGTGAAGTAGGTTCCAGGTAGTAGATTCGAAGTTCCTAGCCTTTGAAGGCCGACAACGGGATGCGCTGTACGGTAGTAGTTTATGTTAGCTGCTTATCCGGTGCCTTCCTTACAACTTTCGACCCGGCCGATAGAGTGAAATGCTTGAAAGCTTAGCTGCCTTGTCTTAGCTAGCCCTTATTGGTAATCCGATTGGTCCAGAGCTCTTGTACATTTGTCAGTTTACCTATGAGAGAGCCGGTCTAAAAGAAAGGCCTATTCTCGAGACTTGTTGTAACTGGACCTTAGTACCTCTCAATGAGAGAACTGGCATCTTATTACTAACTAAACTAAGGAAGGCATATAGACTCACTCCCTTACTTGAATTAGGAATCTCAACTCGATCCGCGCGGATCTAACTTGAACTCCTTCTGTCTTAGCCTACCATCTTCTATACCCTGGAGTTCTCGTTTTGAGAGGATAAGTAGCGGACCTCTTTCTAGTAATCCCCTCAGGCTCTTATTGAGATGTCTTTTTAACAGCAGATATGCGATGGAGCTTGTTCACCTGAAGACCAAGCCAATCTGACTTCACTTCTTCCTTTCCGTACTCGCCAGTGGAGAAACACCATTGGAAAGTACGGATTCCTCTGACAATCTTTGCTTGGGTTTTCAAGGGTTGAAAGCACGGTTCTTAGAAAGTAGTAATGCCAGTCGTAAGCCAGGGAAGCAATTCCTTCTGTAGTATAGCTAGTCAGTGAGAGGAAAGGAAAGCAATCCAAATCAAATCAGTACAGTAGCAATCCGCTTTCAAGCAGGCGAGTGTAGGATACGGAATGAGACAGGAGCTAGTAAGCTAGTACAGTATACGAGCTAGTAGCTAGTTATATAAGCTACTAGCAAGCTAGCATAGGAGCTAGACTAGCACTAGCATATTGGGCCTTAACGCTCCGTAGAGTAAGAAGCACTATTGCGCTGCCTACACAGGCCTAGTCTCTCTAGCTCTCCGAAAACATAATACATGACGGCAGCTTCAGCACACACTGCTATCGCATTCACCTTTTTTTTTAGTGCCTGATTAGTGTCTGGATAGAAAGACCTTCTCACTTATCAGCCCCTGATCAAGTTGTGAAACCACCACATAAGCCCTTATGCGGACGATAAGGATGTGTGTTCAACACCTGCTTTTAGTCATCAAATAGCTACTTCCTCTCGGCTGTCGAGATATGTCTGTTCGAGTCGTAAGAGAAAAGGAGCTCCTTTTTAGCTTGGCTCTTTTGGTTTCTAGGTAATTTTCTGAACCAACGGGAATGGTTCAGAAAATTTCCCACATAAAATTACTGAAAGATAGGGATAGGGTAGAATAGAAGGGACGTAGGCACATAAAACAAGCGTGATAACGAAGAAAACTGTCCCCACCCACTGTGATATGAAAGACTATCTGACCGGAAAGAGGGTACCCCATAAGTAATAGAGCCTACTTTTTTCCTAATTCCTAATCCCCCAACTGGATTGAGAACTTGCTGGAAGCTAGCTATTGATTGAATCGCACCTAAAGGGTACTTTAGCGGGGGGACTGGCATCTTACATTCCCGCTACATGCAGGTATAGGCAAAGGTGAATCAAGTCCATTCTCTCTGTCAGCATTCATGACTAGAACCTCCTTAGCCAATGTTCAGACATCTTGAACGAGTGGCGTAGCTAGCTTATTACAGTACTGGAATGGAAGAAGGCTAGTACAATCAGGTCATCTGGGCATTCTTTGCTTCCTGTACTGATAATGCTTTCTTGACAGTCGAGATAACCTCTCTTTCATTTAGCCTATCTGTCCTCTCGAACCTCTGTAAGGCAAAGCACAGAACTGGCTTCGTGTACAACGTGTACCGCTGACATGGTAAGGTTCAAAGTTAGCTCAGGTTAGCATCAATCCGGGAAACGCAATCTAATACATTAGTTGGTGTAGCCGAAGAAGGCCCCTTTTTTGACCCCTGGGTATTCCACGGGACCAGACCCATAGCTAGGAAGTGCCCGCCAAAAAAGAGAAGCACTTTATAGGACCTTCGCTGTAGAAGTACCAAACTTTGATTAATTTAATTGAATTAAGGACATCGCTTTCTCCTTTTTTAGTTTTTTAGTAAGAAAGGAAATACAAAAAGTTTGGATTATGAATCAATGATGGCAAAGAATCCCTGTAGGTACTACTTTTCTTTTAACTACACAGGACCCACAACTCAAAGTCTCATGCCAAGCTGCTCGAACTGGGCTTGACAGACTAAGCCTCCCCTAAAATAGGAAGAATCCTGGTAGAGGAGTGGGAAGGTTACTAATCTTTCTTTCGGTGGAAAGCTTTACAAAAAGTTCCATAAATGGGCTTTTCACTCAACTCAATACAATAGGGGCCTCTTGATTTGAAGGACCTTTGTGCTCTTTGGGATTTGAACTCCTTGTGCCATAGGATTAGGATGATGTTCGAGTAGCGTCCGCTGTCGCTGACCCACTTTCTCTTGCTTGACCGTCTACTTGAGATTCTTCCTTTTGCCTCATCGGATAGTAAAGTCCGGTGTCACGGATGATTCTCTCCTTCGTTTACCAGTTGGTGCCACAGGAGGTCCAGAACCGCGCAGTTCGAACTCAGTGAGTACGGGAAGAAGCCCAGCCACTCCTAAGCGTGGAGAGAGATTTCATTTTACATTTTCCATAAGTAAATACTTGACTTGAAGTAACTTAGCTCCTGTTTTGGTACCATCTCCGCTGGAGGTTGGAATTTCATACTTGGTAAAAAGATCAGCTTATACAGGAACTTGGGGAGAGTTGTGAGGATTAGTCCGTCCGCCTATCCTGGGGTGGATTCGAGTGTAACATTTCCCTTGCCAGCATATCCTGCAGTCCTAAAGTAATCCTCTAAGTCCTAAGTGGTTGGATAAGGGACTAGTTTCTAGACCAGTTCTCATGCATTTCCTAATCCCTTTCGGGCAGTTCCTTAGGCAAATAGGGATGATTTTAGGCAAACTGATAAGCAAGAAGCTAAGGTGAATCCTTTTTAAAAAGGGGCCTTTCCTTGAAAGGATGAAATGGATAGCTCTAATCAATTAACTCATATTAACTCAATTCAGTCACAGACTAGTACAGAGAGAGGGAATACCTGCAAGTCATCCTAAGGTCTTGTGTAAGCTAGCCAGGAAAGCCAGCAGCATTTGTAATTCTTTCTTTTTTTCCTCCCGAGCCAGACGAGAGAATGTGGTCGATAGGAAGTCCTTTTTTTTCCCTAGTAGATAATAGTTTCCCCAGTCTCAAATAGTTTCCTTCTATAGGAGCGGTCCAAACGACGAGTGGTCCATTAGAGGCAATAGGTAGGGTCCCTACAAGCGTTCCATAGTAGGGGTCCCTGGGCAGTAGGTATAATAGGTTGCAAGTTCTAATAGAATGCCTTCTACCGGCCCTGTCTCTGTCAACCTCTCTGATGAAAATAGGAATATCTCAAGCAAGCCTGTGTAAGATCGATCAAGTAATAAAGCCAGTGCCAGTTTCCGATAACACCTTCTATAGGCCCTTTTCCCTGTCAGCCTCTTTCGTGCCAGGTGGTTGCCTTGCTTCTGCCTTTTATTGCTAATACCTTCTTTCGCTCTCCCTGGGGTTATCTAGTGCGGCATATCTGTCCTTTACTTTGAAGTCTGTTACAGCTGGAGTTCCTTTCCTTTTTACAGTAAAACTACTTCGTTCCTTTTGAAAAGAGTATCTCAAGCAGGAGTATTTCAACTAGGGCTGCTAAAAGCGATTTTCTAGGATGACCTAAGATATTGCACTAGAAGCCTTGAGGCGAAAGAAAGTGCTTTTTTTATAGTCTATTGTATATTCCCTTCCAGCCAGTCCATCTGGTTCCATCGGGATAGCGGCACGGGTTCTCAAGTTAAAGATGAAATGACTCGACTGAATAGAAGAGGGATAGGAAATGACTCGACTGAATAGAAGAGGGATAGGAAATGACTCGACTGAATAGAAGAGGGATAGCCGGTTCTAGGGCTAATATCTATCCTGTGAACAAGTCAGTTTCCTTTTCTCTAGTTTCCCTCAATGCTGTTTTAGTTCTCTTCAAGCCAGTGTTCAGTTCTTCTGCTTTACCAAGGGTTTCTTTGGCTAGTGCCATTGTATCAGTAGTTTATATAGGAG
Source organism: Erythroxylum kapplerianum (assembly GCA_025434765.2). Taxonomy (NCBI): domain Eukaryota; kingdom Viridiplantae; phylum Streptophyta; class Magnoliopsida; order Malpighiales; family Erythroxylaceae; genus Erythroxylum; species Erythroxylum kapplerianum. The sequence continues at coordinate 24,886 of JANSVI020001712.1, read as the reverse complement.
GAGTTCCTAGTTTCATTACTTTTACAGCAATTCCTGGCTCTATCTTTCCAGTAATTGAATTACTTTGGCCTCCTCGCTATACAGCTGCTGTCACTGCCACTGCCCAAGAGGATTCCATCCGCTTCCTTCCCCCGGGTTGCGGAATGAAGTCCCAATGGAAGCAGGTAGAGGGCCCTTCTGCCGATCACGGCCCTTGCCTTAAGTGCCTCTGGACGGTTGTGATTCTGCCGTAGATCGAGTTCGGGCTGGTACGAAGGTCTGATCCTCGAACTACCAGTCTATCTCAATTCCGTAAGAGCTTCTGTAGATTTTTCCGGTTACGGTAAATAACCAAAGAACGAACCAAGGCTCTACTTCTAACCAGTCTTCTTTCAAGATGAAAACGAGTGAATCCGCTTACCCAAGCGAACATTAGAGTAGCGATCCCCTTCTTCTTCGAAATTTCTTGATGTGAGCTGAGCCCTATTCGGGGCGTAAGCTTGCCAATCATGATTGTTTGACGAAAAAGCTCTGATCCCAGTTTGGGACTTCCTCTTCATGTCACGAGACGCATTCGATACTTTTCATTCTCATATGTATGAGAGAGAGAAAGAATCATTGTATTGTGGTCTTCACTACTGGGGAAGAAGAGTCCCTTACCCCACGGAGGATCATAGATCTCAATAAGGGGATCATGAGTAAGTACGTCAACAATCAGAAAAACCTCCATATAGCACATTTTCCAATCTAAGGATGATTATTCTTTGTCAGGTCTTTCCAATGCCGGGGAAAGGATCAGCAGCAAACCACCTTTTTTTTTACAAATGATTTTTATTGTGGAGTTGAGGCAGGGGACGGTGCTAGACGACTGGGCTCTTCTACCCTACCTTTTTTCCTAGGATTGGACGCCTATTGACGAAGCTCAGGATTGGATTGTCGCCTTACTGCTTGACGAGAACAACCTACCATTGACTTTCGTCAAAGTCAGCCTAGCTCATTGCACCAAAAGAGTCTGTCTTTGACGATAGGGCTTGAGGCAGTTCGGTCCACCACTAAGGATCTATGGTAAGTCAAAGAGCGCAGAGAAGATTGCCCACCACTTGTTCTTGTACGCGCTATATAGGCTTTCTATGAAAGCTCGTAGGATCAGCTGACAAAAGAGAAAGGGATTCGGACTCGCCTGGTTCATGTCTATCGAAGAGGGATCTCGAGCTTGACCGCAGACTCGTAGCATGGGTGATAATTCTTCATCTTAGGTAATGAAGGTGGACAGCTCGTCGTCTTCGAAAAAGGAAGGGATGATTCTTGCCAAACTCTGTCATGCCCGTCCTCCTTGGAGTTTCAAATATCCCCTTCTGTTTTTCCGTCTGATTCTCTGCCGAAAGGAAAGACAAAGGCGAGGGAGTCCTCGGATGGCCACGATTGAGAGGTCAGATCACACCATCCTCATTGATCCAACTCGGGTTGGTATGCTCACAAAGAGAGACAGACCCTACCACATGTGTTTCAGTTTGAGAGCCACCCTATTCTCTATGGGTCGAAGCCCCCGACCAAGACCTTGTCGTGGATGGACGAGAATATGACTGACTTTGGATGTTATGGCTCTGTTGCTGGATAGTCAGCGGGAATTCCGGGCTGTCCTTGACAAGTGATCAATCCAAAGAGCTCCGATCGATGGAAGAAAGCGAGCACTCAACCTCACCTAGATCTTCCTTTGTTGCACCTAATAGAGAAATCAGACTGGTAATAGGTCTCTTTTATTTTGATTCATCCAATTGTGGAGAGTGAGTCGCCGGCTCATACTTCCAATTCAAATAAAGGAGCGCATCAGTAAGAGGAATGATATATTGACAGACTGATCCCTGGACCATTTGCTGCCTACTTGACTGGCCCTAACCCCTACTTGAATGAAAGCACTACGCCAAGTGATTTTTCTTATTCATTACTCTATTGGCTGGCTCGCGGGACTACTTGACCAGTGGAACCACTCCATTTTAATAGTAGTTATTCATTAAGCCCGTCTTTAATGCATACTGATTGAGTTTAGCCCCGGCGGGATTTCTCGACTCAAATGGGGCTGTTCTTCTTCAAAAGAGACCTCTGACAACTCGAGTCCACTACCAATATTACATAATAGGCCTCATTTTGATCCAAGGCGCCCTTCTGTTCCAGCTGGATGATTCTCCTTTCTTTCAGGTCACTTTTGATTGATGCAGGAATGTTGGTTGGGAAAGCCTTTTAGAGCGTGAGTAGAGTCTTCAATCACAAATTCAATTAGATCAAGAGCCCCACTGGTTGAATCCAATTTGTAGGTGCCCCATTGACCCGAAATGAAAACAAAGACAGATCTTATTGGCTTGCTTAGCTAGCTGCTTTGACTGGTGGGACATAAATCAGAATATATCTTCAAGGAACTGATTTTTGGGCCCCTGACGGTCAACCTCGATATTTTCGACTCAAAAAAGTTCCCTTTCTAAACTGGGCTGAGAAAGTGATTCGAATTATGTAAACGGCGGGATGATTTATCGAAAAAAATTGGACAAGAAGAACCAAAGATGCTAGGCCTCACTCCTCATGACAAAAGTGGTCACTAAATCAACCTGGGATTCCCAGCTTTTCAAGGCAAGGGTTTTTTCAATCTGAATTTCGGACTAAGAGGAAGAAGCTAAGAGTCACCAATACGAATGACTACTTGTGAAGTACCATGGAATTGGGAGGGCATGGCACCAACACTCAAACAAACAATTCAAGACCGGATCAGCACAGCAAAGGAAAGTACTCAAACTAAGACAAAGAAAGGGGGAATCTCCTACTTACTTAGGCTACAAGTAGTCTACATCGATAGACCAAGCAAATCCTTGAAGAAAAAAAATACGTGCTAAGGAAGATGTAAGGTGCTGCATCTAAGGATGAACGGGAAAGGAAGGGCAGAAGACCTGCTGAGGGATTCCAGCTCAATAGCTCCAAAGGGAGAATCGGGATTCTAAGGTTCCCCACTAGGGGGCAAACCCCGTTCATACTTTCTTCCAAACCTCCAACCATATGCTACCGCTGCTGTTCTTCTTCCCCGAGCCGCCCGATATGCCAGTAAAAGCCTTTCGTCCACAGCATCTAACTGAGCTGACCCGCCTTAGTCCCCCAGATCCACTCATTGCCTTAAGCACCTAGGAAAGCATATTACGTACTTGAACCTAACAAGGGAAGTCACCTTCTATTCGGACGAATGGAGGAAGATTCATCGATTCTATCTCGCCTGAAGAAGAGCAAAAATCATCCAATCAGGAGGATCATTCTTTGCGCTTGAGCCCTTGACAAAATACCTTCACCTGCACTGGGGCCCACCTCTGAGCCAATGTACGTGCTACTTCCCGCGTCATGGCCAATGCACTATGATCCGTGGCAACAACTATCTATCTTGGAAACACTGCCAGTTTCACATCTCTTTTTCTTATGAGACTCGAAAATCAAAACTGATTAAATCATCAAGAAGTAGTCTTTCAATTCCACTCTAGTTCACCTTACGCTATTCTTTTGCTCTTTTTCCATGATGAATTATATAAATTAAGCGCAGCTATCCCAAAAATGTGTAAGCCCTTCCAAGGGGATAACTATCTCAGGGGCACACCTGGAGCCCGACCGCCCGGTCTTTCTTTGTTCGAAGTCAGTGTTCTTACAGCAAAGCTGGATGCCCGATCTGAATTTCCCGAGCTCTTGGTCCTCGGTACTACTTCTGCGGTTAGGCAAGCTTGACGCTTAAGAGACTGACTTGTGGGCATAGAATCTCATTCCCACTAGATCCACTGAAGCTATATTGGCATATCTCTTCGAATTGGAACCTTCCCAACCAGCCACCCCCCTAGCTTGAAGGAGGGTTGATGAACCGCCCACCCTTCCTCAAGAAAGACCATCAATGATGACGACTCCCGTCCGAGGCAATCCAAGAATTTGGTCGGAAGATCCCATCCCCCGGATACTTATTTTGTTTTGTGAAGCCAATTTCTCTTTCCTTTTGTAATTTTTCATTGTTGTATAGTCTTGTTGCATTGCCTTTTAAGAAAGAAATGTACCTAGCTCCATATCCCCCAAGTTATTTGACTCTCTTCCCTTCTTCCTTCCTCCTTAGGAATGTCTTTTATTTGTTCTTTCCATTATAGCTATGGTTCTATCTATTATTTAAAAAAATTATCCTCTCTAAGGTTATTCTGTAATTTGTCACATTGATCTTACTTTCCTTTCAGCTTTGACTCTTGAAAATGACTTTTTAACCTTACATCCTCAATTGTCCTTCAGCATGGACTTATCTAGTCAATGCCTATGCTGTTCCTTTTCTTGTGGTCTTCTCCGGGTACAAGACAGACCATGCTTTCGCACTTCGGCCGTAAGTGTACGTGGTGTTCTTAATGAAGGGGCCAACAGGCTCTATTTCCTACTATTGTCTGCCCGCATTCTCGGTCAAGTTTCTTTCTAGACCTATTCTCTGTAAGTCCAAGTTGGCATGATGACATGACCTCTTTCTCTCTTCAAAGGAGGAGTCTCCCCGCGAGTTCTGTGGTGACTCCCCTTTCACATTGGGGTCAATGCCCGGGTTTGGGATCCTGCTATCTCCCTCATCCTTGCGAGGATGTCACTTCCTTTAATTAAACTTTTGAGTGTTCATAAGTTACAGACAAGGTAAATGGCAGCAGATAGATGGAAGAAGGAAAATTCAACCAACCATCCAATAGCGTGCAAGCTATAAAGAAAGCACAACGAAGAACATAGACTCGTAAGGAAAGTGAGTGTATGTTAGGAGGGGATTACTACTTCTCTGAGTAGCTTCCAAGACATAAGAGTATATTAAAAGCTGAAGACTTACAAAGTAACAAAGAAAGTAAGAGTGATACACAAATATGAATGATGAGTATTGGCCATATGTGATCGAACCTGCCATAACGAAGCCTAGGGTGGGTACACCCCAGACCTGTACTCTAGGTCAGGATGCCAACTTTGCTCAGTGTCCGATTAGCCATCCCTACTTGGGTCGGAGCACAGAACACACAGATCGCCACGAGACCCGTTCGCAGTTCCACGGAAAGCCTTAATCCACTCACAGAGACACTACACTACTCCGATACATCTGCTGGAAATTGATTACCTTGCAAGGCAATGTGGCCCCAGTATGCAAGCTATTAAGTCAGCCACACTACCAGGCAACCCTTACCCGAATAGCATAGTGACAGGTGGAAAACCAGTGGGGAATAATATGGGTCCAGTACTCCCGTCACTAAGGACTATTCGTACACTTTCTCCCGAGTGCGAACGGGCCTTTTTTTTTATACAACTGGTTGAAAAGTCATCTTTTTAGAATCGTCTGATAGGGGCTATTATTAGAATCATAATCCAATTCCAACAATCGAACATTTTGACGTATATAGATAGGTTCGAAAAGGAACCTTGTTCCGTCGTCGACATGAGATTGGTTTTGTACAACAACCTAAACTCTTCCTTATTAACTCACTCTTTGGGTTGGTTGGCTGGACGTTGCCGCCCGCAGACGTAGGAGGCTTAAGCTTTCGAACTGTGTCACCAAAGCAACTCTATTGAGGCTTGATGCGATCCGCCTATGCCAGTTCGAGTCTGGCGAGTTGCTTTTTCGTTCGTGTGGAGAGTCTCTCTCGACCCTTCTTAGTATGATATACGATCTGGCTATGAGCTTGATTCTGGACATTGCTTGGGTCGACTTAAGTAAAGACTGGTTACAATTAAATGAAAGATCCCTCATTGCACACTTTCTATATCTGTCTTCATCCAATCAAAGACAGTTCAATCCGATCTTAGCCGGTCTAGGGTTTACCGTCTCTCCGGCTCCGTTTCGGGGCACTATTGGAGAGCTCTTTGGGCCCGCCGCTTTCTCAATCGAAAATGGAAACTGTCAAGACAAGATTAGCCTACTGAACGATTTCGATAATTATCTATGTAATTTGATTTCAGGATTGATTTTCGTTGATCGGATCGCCACACCCGGCGAAAGGCGATAAAGACCCGGCAAGACGAATCTCTTTCTCTTTCTATACGCAATTTCGGAAGATGATAGGATTCACTCACAGGAAGAATGAAAGTTCCATTTTTTTTGAGTTCAAAGAAGACGCCTCCAACTACTTAGGGGAACCTACTCTTCTTCGGTTTAAGAATTGGTTGATGAACAAGAATCATCTATTGCCTCCACTTCAATACATTACAAAGAAGCTAGTCGCTAGTTCAAATAGGCACTCCCCAGCCGGAAATCATATTAAGAGTAGGAGCTCGTTCATCAACCTGTGAGTGGAAAAACAAAAAAAGTTAAGAAACTGTACAAGAGCGAGCCAAAAACCGGACCTCTGTACCTATTCCCTTAAACAGACAGGCACAACAGGGGGTATTTGCTTATTCCCGCACCTGTACGATTGATTGCTTCAAGGCTTCGCACCTTTCTAATGCTACGAAGTTCTTTTATTACTATCCTATGCGGGGGAGGTTGGATAACCGATGCCCCGGTGACTGGTGTAGCGCCCAGTTGAGGCTTGTTCGTTTGGACTGCCAAACTAGATGGTAGCGTGATCGAAGCCCAGATTGCGTGATTGTTCGAACGGGGTACCGTGACGTGGATAGGTCCGTTCAAACATCCATGTTTTCCGACCGATGTCCGCTTTGGTGAGAGGTATGGCTTGCCAAGGTTGGGGGGCATTCCACTCAAGGAATTACGTATTTGAACACGAGTCTTGATTCAGCCTTATACGGAGAGGGCTATTATCCCAGGTTAGTCTGCTAAGTCTGCTCCGGAGGAACTATCCGATACAACAGACGCATTCCCATCTGAACCAAGAAAAATCTAGAAAAAACTGCATTGTGTAACTAGGCAGCTTCGGGAGGAAGCGAGGTCGTGCTGCTTGGAGAGTAGCCCGTCAAAGAGTCTTTATCTTAAAGCATATACAGCCTCTTTTCCGGGCTAGCTCGCAAAACCTAGACTCCCATGGCTCGCTTGGAAAACGTTCGTACGTTGCTAACCTCTTATTCTCCTCCTATCTCCGAGCTCTTCTTGAATCGAGGAGTTGGCTAGGACAGTTCCTCTCTCCGATGGATGGGCGGGGAATAGCATCTGATACGATTGATTATTAGCCTCTCCTAATTGGAGAGATAGAGCCAATCTGACGGGGAGGAGTGATTTCTCCGTCCCATCACTAGCAGTTGCGGTTCAGCCACCGATACCGGTGCGGGAGACAGGGAAAAAGAGAAGGGTCGGTCTATTCAGTCTTATTAGCCCCCTTCAGTCCCTGGACTGGGCTCTTAGTCCTGATACCGAATGGGAGGCCCATGCTAGTGCTAGCTCCACGCGAGAATCAGTCTGACAAGTCTTATTAGAGCCGGGTAGCCAAGCTAATCCGATGAGGGAGGCATGCTTGTTTGATGGATGCACCGGAGATGGCAGTAACGTATTCCTAAAGATGACCGGAGGAACTCGCAAACGAGAGTCTAGAGTCAATCTAAATGGAACCTGGAATACTAGACATGCTACTCTCAACAAAGGAATGCAACTAGAGGGATCCGACCATCAATGTTCGCGAGAATGGATTCCTCGTCAAGTAAGTTTGGGGGGTGTGGACACACTTGCGCGAATTCGGGTAACGGCTACAGGGGGGAAATCGAAAGGAAACTGTACCCGACCAGGGATGGACGTAAACTCGTAAGCTACCGAGGGTAGGGATAATCGTCCAGGTCTTATTGTGAAACAAAAAAGCCGCCCCGCCACAGCAGGCGGGTTGGTTCCTCTGTCGTCGTAGTCGTTGTAGTCAATAGCTCGGTCAAAGCTTCGCTAAAGGCTTCGTTCCCTCCCTCTTTTTTGCTCTCTCCTTTTGTGTCGTTCGAAAGGCTCTCTCGTTCCTCATTGAGACGGGTCTCCATGCGAAGAAGGCGCTCCTCAATAGCAGCAATGATGTCCATTCCCTTTCCCCTCTTCTGCTTGTCTCTCGAACCTGGTCCGGATTAGCCACCTCATATGCGGTTGCCATGAAGATTTCCTACAACAAAGGCTACCCCCCATGTAACCTGGCTCTGAAAGTCAAGCTTTCCATCAGTCAAGCAGCAAAGACAGAGTTTAGTAGGAAAGAGAACATTCTAGCCGATAGAGCCACTGTAAAGGCATCTATCTAATTTCACATGTAGGGGAAGGAAACCCAGAGCGCTTACGCGAAGAGCAGTAACTAAGACGTACCACGAGCGAAATGGATTTTTCTATTAACGAGCGCAAGACAGTGATTTGCTCTGTACCCCAGGCCAGGGATTACTCCTAAAAATAAGAATGCAACTCAAAAGACTAGGAAGTAGCAATTAAAATGTCTTCCATGTACAGAGACTTACACTTTAATTGGATTAAAACCTACTAATTTATAAGCGAAACGGCTATCCTGAACTTGCACTACAGAATCTTACCTTGGGGCAACTACTTGCCTGCTTCCACTTGATGCACTTGAGGGTCTTAAAAT
>JANSVI020001708.1:178817-193103 GCA_025434765.2 Erythroxylum kapplerianum | reverse complement strand
ATCTAGCCTCGCTCAAATATGAAAAAATAAACTCTCAATTAATCATATCACTGTCTAAATTCTCCCAATCTCATTTCAAAGCCTTCAGATTGGCGTTCAAGAAAAAAAAAACGAGAAAAACATCCATGTTTAATTGTGTTTTTATTTTTTCATCAGAATTATCTATTTCAATTCAGTTTATTCATTTATCTTATTAAATGCCTATTTGTACTATTTGTGGAAATATTCATTTAGCAACATTAGGTGTTGACATAAATTGACAAATAGGACAATTATTCATGAACAATGAATTTTAGAATGTTCTTGAAAGTGTTTATAGAATTGTTTTAATTCTAGTCTTTCTTGGTTATAGTTTTTCGTATTTCGATTTAGGATATCTTCAAATTTATAAAGAGTAGTTACAAAAGCCTTAGTTTGTTTGAAATAATTTTAAGTGTCTGTAAAAGTTTTAATAAGTTTTCTACTGAGTGAAAATTTTCTTTCAATATGTAATATCGCTATATGAATATTTCTACAAATAGTACAAATAGGCATTTAATAAGATAAATTAATAAACTGAATTGAAATAGATAATTCTGACGAAAAACAAAAAACAAAATTAAACATGTCTGTTTTTCTCGTTTTCTCTTGAACACCAATCTAAACGCTTTGAAATGAGATTGGGAGAATTTAGACAAGAATATGATTAACTAAGAGTTTATTTTTTCATATTTAAGCGAGGCTCAGATCTTACATTATATAGAAAAGGGGCACTTGCTAACGTCCAAGAAAGCAAAAGCGAAAGTAAAAAGCAAAAGATAAAAGCAGATCTTGAATAATCTACTTTTGTTGGTGGCCAACAAATAGCCTATCTAATCGAAAATAATGGCCGACAGCTGGCCTACATTTTGAAAATTTTTATTCTTCGATGACTGTTTCTTCAGATGAGTTGTCATCTTTTTCTTTTTCCTTATGAGATGTTGAGGGACATTGTGGACAATGGTGTTGTGAATATTGATTTAGTTGTTGAGAGAGAGCTTGCTTCCATCCGTCAGATAGATCAGTGAATACTCCAGCTAAAGTTGAAAAAGATGCTTCAAATTGTTTGATCAGTTGGAATGATTATGGAGAGATGAGCGTTTTGTATGTTAAGGTCATCAACATACTTGCTCCTCTGTAGTTTATCTTGACTAAAGCTTCGGAGTTGACCTTTAAACATTGTTGATAAACTCTCTCGATACATTGTAAATTGAACTGATTTACTAAATCCCAGTTAAAAACATAGTTTGGAGGAGTATCTATTAGTGGATACATTTCGTTGCTAATTCCAATTTCTACATACGCTATTCTGGCGATCTAAACTTTGGTTTCTTTAAGACTTTCTGCTTTTTAAAAGATGGGGTAGTTGCTAAATACCTTGATAAAAATTTCTTTCCTTGGCAAATCGTTCTTTGTAATTTTTTATTGCCAGAACAAATCCTGCTGAGAATTCTGAAAGAGTGTTTAAATTGGTTAGATAAATGGTGTGGCTTTTGGTACATATCTTCCATGATTCTGAGGGTAGTATTGGAATATTTTTTTTTGTCTTCTTTCCACTCACTAAGTGCTTGAAAGTAGTCATAGAAGATTTTTGAAGCAATCTTTTTCATTTCTTCCTTGAGAGCTTTGGTAAGGACAGCATTTATTTTTTTCCATATTGATGGGTTTTCCCAAATTTTTCATTTTCAAATTTGATGGCTACTTTTTGAAGACTTGTTTGTACTGAGGCCTTAATGAAGGTTCTTTGAATTTAGTTTAGGCTTCTTCTGCTTCAGTACGATTTATATAATTGCAATAAAAAATTGAAGGTTTGTTATTAATATGGATGGCAGCTTTATGTCATTCGTCATATATTCTAACCATGGCTTCATTGAAGATGACATCAACTTTAGATTCTTTGTAATCTTCTTTTTTATGGGGGATATATACAATTGTGCAGGATAATGGGCTAGTGGTTGAAATAGTGGGTTTTGGAGTGTGAGGTAAGGCTATTTGGTTAATTTGTTGAGGAGTAATAGGTTGGATATTTGGTCTTATACTTGGTGTTGGTTCAATAGAAAGAAGTTGTTTTTCCAAGAGGGCAATGGTTGCTTTTAACTGATTTATTTCCTTAGTAACAACTCCTACTTGTTGTTTTAGTTATAATAATTCAGTTTCCTTTTTGTTAAGTGAATCTTCAAACTGAGGATAGTTATTTCCATTCTCTGGTTAATGTATCCGCAAGACTATTAGCTAAAGATTTTATATAATGTATTTCAAAATTATATTGATTTAATTCTAATTGCCATCTAATTAGATGACCTTTATTATAATTAGTTTTAACATTATATTTAGTTAAGCCACATAAATACTTGGAATCTGTCTAAATATGAAATTTGACAAGCAATAGATCAACTTTCCATTTTCTTAATATTTTGATACATGCTAGTGTTTTCTCTTCATGGATAGGATATTTCCTTTCAGTGGGATTAAATCCATTGACCAAAATCAGACATGGGAAATAACCAAGCTTCCACTTGGAAAGAAAGCCATCGAATTAAAATGGGTTTACAAGGTCAAGTTTAATTCCGATGGGACTGTGGAACGGTATAAAGCTAGATTGGTGGCAAATGGGTATAATCAAACTACTGGGGTTAATTTCTTTGACAGCTTTTCCCCAGTTGCTAAGTTAGTCACGGTAAGGATATTTCTACTTTTAGCAACTAAACAGAACTGTTATGTTCACCAGTTAGATATTAATAATGCCTTATTGCATGGATATCTCAAGGAAGAGGTTTATTTGATTCAGCCAGAAGTTTATACAAAGGCTGGTAAAGGGGAAGTATGTAGATTGAAGAAGTCTTTGTATGGTTTGAAGCAGGCCTCTAGGGAGTGGAATTCGGAGTTTACTACTTAGATTTTGCAGTATGGCTTTTCTCAATCACTAAAAGTGGTTTTATGGCTCTCTTGGTTGATGTTGATGATGTGTTAGTTGGAAGTAATTGTGAAGAAGATATCATTGTTGTTAAACAATTTTTACACTCTCTCTTTACTAATAAAGATCAGGGCAATGCTAAGTATTTTATGGGTATTGAAATTACTAGAACTCCTAAAGGCACCTTCATTTCTCAAAGGAAGTACTTAATGGATATTCTAGTTGATTGTAGTCTTGTTGATTCTACTACTGTTGTTACTCCACTGCCTCATAATCACAAGTTTGATGAGAAGAGTGCACTGTTTCAGGATGCTGATAAGTGCAGAAGGTTGGTTAGAAGATTATTGTACCTGAATATGACTAGACCAGACATCACTTTCAGTGTGCAACAACTTAGTCAATTTGTGGCTTCTCCAACACATGCCCATTGGGAGGGGGTTATACATGTCTTGTGGTTTCTTGCTGGGACCAAGGACAGAGGTTTGTTTTACAATAATGATAGTTGTTTGCAAATGACAGCTTATTATGATAGTGATTGGGCATCTTGTCCAATTTCTAGAAAATCCGTGAGTAGCTATTGTGTGTTTTTGGGAAATTCCCTGATCAGTTGGAAAAGTAAGAAACATAATACTGTTTCCCGGTCTGGTTGTGAGGCAGAATATAAAAGTATGGGTACTGCTGTATGTGAACTTCAGTGGTTGGTTTATTTGCTCAAGGATTTCAACATCATCGTCCAACTTCCAATTGATCTTTGGTATGATAACTAGTCGGCTCTTCATATCACAGCTAATCCAGTCTTTCATGAGAGGACTAAACACCTCGAAATTGATTGTCTCATTGTGCGACAGAAGTTTAAAGAAGGCTTTATTACTCCTAGATATGTGTCCTCGCATACTCAAGTTGCTGATGTTTTTACTAAATCATTAGCAGCTCCTCAGTTCAATCACTTTACTGTCAAGTTGGGATTGATTTCTCATCCATCTCCAACTTGAGGGAGGTGTGTGAAAGATAAGTAGTTAGCTGTAAATATTGTGTTAATTATGTACAATTAATTAGTCGATAGTCAGTTGCAGTTAGATAGGAGTAGAAGAGCTACAGTAGTTAACACTAATTCATAGAACAGAGCATGTTGTATATTTACAGAACAGCTAAAATTAATACATGAGCTGATTAAATTTTTTCTACTTACCTCTTGCAGTTATCGACTTGTACAATAATCAAACTCTACTTGTTCAGTCGATCAAATAGAAAATTGAAAACACATCTCCAAAGTGCTAAATTAAGAAATTAGAGCTTTGTATACATTTATAATAGAACATAAATTTGTTAAGAGGAAGAGGCCTACATTTGAGAGGAATAAATACATAAAGCAAACATAAGATTCATATGCCATTTTAAAAACAGAGGAATAAGTGAATGTAGCCTATTTTGTGAGCTAAAATTCTCTGTTCCTTTCTCCTAGCTAAGTAACCACAACAGATAAAAGGAATCCATTTTGGCATTCCACGTGGCCCAATCAAAACCAATAATTCACCCACAACAATCCCTTCTCTAACACCAGCATTAAATTGGTCTTGGTCTCCACCGTAAAATAAAATTGAAGAAAAAAAATCTAAAGCTTGTGTGACACGAGCATATTTGTCCTTTTTTGTTTTGATAAAGGTCTTCCATTCTCAAGCACTACAGATTACAAAAGTTCTCTCTTTCTAGAGTCTCTGCTGCTTCTGCTTTCTCTGTGTAGAAGCGAACTGAAAATGGCAGCTGCAGCGACGCCGGCGGTGGCGGTGAATGGTGCCGTGAAGGTGGCGACACAGGCCTACCTGGAGAGCAAGCCGGTGAAGGAGACTAGGGTGTTGTTAGCTGATCTCTGCCGCCTTTTCTACACCCTTGGATGGGTGGGAGGGACAGGTGGCAGTATCACAATCAAAGTTCACGATGACTCTATTCCTAGACCTCACCAGCTCATTGTTATGTCCCCTTCTGGTAAATATGAGTTTTTTGGTTCCCTGGATGCTCATATGGGTTGGTTCTTGTGATTTAAGTGATTCTGTTTTTAATTTCCTGTGTTTTTCTGTCCTTGTATTTTTGTTGTGAGATATGATTGTTGATTCATTCATAAGGAGCTTATGGGATGTTTCCAATGTTATTTGCTTGCTCTTTTTAGATACTGTGAAGCTTTGTCCTTTATGCGTTTTCGGTTTCTCCCGTTCCTCTTTTTTTTTTTTTGAATTTTTTGGTAAAACACCAGTTCTTATGAGGTAACAGCTTTGGGAGAGAAGAGGAAAGAGAAGAGGGAAGAGAAGCTCGATGCTTTTATGTTTATGTTAGATGCGTTGCGTAAGCGTTATTTTTTCTTTATAGTTAAGTTTATGTTCGATTATGAATTGTTTTGTTGCTGCTTATATCCTAGTTAAGCTCATTGCTTGCCTTAGTTTGCTTACATGGAATTTGATTAGCGGGCACACGCAGCTGAAGCTTATGGACTTGGTTTAGTTCCTTGTTTCTTTATTGCGTGCATTAGTCAATGATAGTTTAGAGTCTTACTTTATGTATTTTGAGGCTCAGTTCTGTTGTTAGGCTCTGCCTGCTTTTAAAATACGGTTCAGATTCCCATGAAAATTCTCTATTCAACTGTATAAAATACTGGTGATTTTTTTGAGTTGATTGCAAAATATTTGATACGTTTGGGCATGGCATAATGGTAAAGAAAACTAATATAGTTGACCTTGTTGGACATGCTGAAGGTTTTGGAACGATGTATTTATCTTGGTTCTTATCAGGCTTTTACTGTCATGCTTTTAGATCAATGCTTCTTCTTGATCAAGTCCGTGTGTAACGAGTGTCCATTTTTCAGCTTAGACCAAGTTTGACCTCCTTAGTGGCTCCAGATGTTCAGTGGCCTTTTGACGTTTGATTTCTCTACATCCTTTTGCTTTATCTCAGTTTTCTGTTTGTGATCTGGAATTTGATAGGTGTTCAGAAGGAAAGAATGGATCCAGAGGACATGTACATCTTAGATGGAAGTGGGTCTGTATTGTCAGCGCCATTTCCAAAGCCGTATCCGCATAAACGTCCCAAGTGCTCAGATTGTGGGCCTCTCTTCATGAAGGTATCTTTTGCGCATTTAGTTATCATCTTCTCATGCTGCAAGGATTAGTTAGTTGGCTAATATCTATTTGTTGATGAAGATTAAGCTACTATCCACAGCATTTAAATCCAAGAAAGTAAAATTCAACTCTTCAGATTTGCATATAGCTGTCCTTTAGATCGTTTTTGCAATGTAATTGATTTTCTAGTATGTTAGGGATCGGTCCCATTTATACATTGGTTTCAAAACTTTATTAGCAAAATACATTCATTCAGTTTATATGCTTCAAAAACAAATGTTTGGTTTCTTAGGTCACTATCAATGGGCATCACAAAATCTCCATTTTCTAATGACTTCTAAGTTCTGTCAAAATGGCTAAGGTGTTTCAGTTGCAAATGAATCATGAACGTTGACTTAATTAGTCATAGTTTTAATATTCATTAGGTTGGGCATTTAAACCTCTTTGGCCTTGATTTTGGTGTTCCTACTGGAAGTTGGGAAGATTTGAGAAATTGGAGGTCAAGACTAGAGATAGAAAATTGGCCAGGCCCTAGTCAATGGGCAGAAGCGCAACTTGACTAGGCTTTGGGATGGGCCTATCTTAGGCTCACCGAACTGGTTAAGCCAAGATGCCAACATGATGTCGTTTTGACAACACAAAGTAGATTTCGCTGAATCAATTGGACTGGGCCCAGGCTCAAAAAAATTATCGGGCCGGCCTGGTCCCAGCCCGTTTCCAACCCCTATTAATTATTTAAAAATTATATTTGTATCTTATGGGTTCTCATTCATTAAACAATTACTTCATCTTATCATGCACGCAATCAAATGTCTTCTTGTACATGTTCCATCAAAGTTACACTTGACCTGGTGGAATACTTAACTGCTGCTGCAGCATTCCTAGTTTGTGGATCTTGCAAATTCATTCTTCTGTCCTTGGCATCACCATCTTCCCCCAGTCGCAGTAAGATTTCTCATCTTCTGGTAAAATGCAGGCATATCAGATGCGTAATGCAGGAGCTGTTATTCATAGTCATGGAATAGAGTCTTGTCTTGCAACAATGATTGATCCATTAGCCAAAGAATTTAGAGTAAGCATTTCTATGTTTGCCATCTATAATTGGTCTTGGCTTGGAACTGTTCTTTATATTGCTGCTGGCAACCTTTTATGTTTATGTTAGACCTTTTGTTATTTTCATGCATACAAGAATACATGCTAGTAGGTATCTGTTGATTTGTGCATTGTCGTGTCCTCTTTTGAAGCTTAAAAGTGAAAAAGGAAGAAATTCTGAATCTTTGATGTCAAAGTTATTGTCTGAATGTTGCAGAAAGTATTTTACTGTGACAAGTTTCCACATCTTTGAACGTCTTCATTATATATCCCTTGCACAAACTGCAGATTTTATCCTGCAGGATGGTCCATCTGGCCAACACAACTTTAATTATCTGCAGCTTCTACAAATGCTCTGCTCAAATCCAGTATTCAACATGTTTCTTTGTGTTTTACATTTTGCAGATTACACATATGGAGCTGATTAAAGGAATCCAAGGGCATGGATATTATGATGAACTTGTGGTCCCCATAATAGAGAATGCAGCCTACGAATATGAGCTTACAGAATCTCTTGCTAAAGCTGTATGTCTTTATTATATCCTGAAGTCTGGAAATCTACTTACTAGTCCTGAGATGATCTTTTAGAACTTTCTTCTTGCAAAATCAATGTCATAAGAGAAATAAGAGTATTCGTTTTGGACTTAACGTCATCTGGTTGCCTTTGCAATGTTTGCTGAGTATATAAAATCTATATGTTGATGTGATCAGCTAATTTTCATCACTTTTGAATCCTCTCCCTACAGTAATTCATAGAATCTCTTAGGCATCTCTTAGGCTCTTAGAACTGATTACTGTATTACCAACAATTCTGACAAGATTAATTTTAATGTAGGAAATTCTGAGTGGTTTTGGAGGTCTCAAAGGATACATCATAAGAGAATGTTTTTGCATCAAATTTCTGCTAAAATGTTCTCTTCTTTGATAGTAGAGCAATCTTCTTAACTTAATTAAAATCTTTCTGTTTCCCAGATAGAGGCCTACCCAAAAACAACAGCTGTTCTAGTTCGTAACCATGGCATTTATGTATGGGGTGATTCATGGATCAGTGCTAAAACTCAGGTTTGTGCTACCTACTGGATGATGAAATGCAATTGGCTCCTCTTTCCTGCACTTAATATCTAGCTGAAGTAGTGGATAAATTCTTTCTATCTATTAATATATACTTTTTCTTCACAACTATGACTGAGGTTGTACATGAGAGAAGTTGGTGTAAATGGTCTTAGCGGCAGGTGACCTGATTATAATTATATTTGTCTGCAATGGCTCTGTCTTTGTTGTTTATAACGTAGAGTGGCTCATTTGTTATAGAGAGTCCCAAAGTAACCTCACTACTCTTCCTTCATGGAAGGATTAAAATTTTTGTACCTTTGCTGTCAACTGAACCTCGCTTTTTTGGCATGAAGATATTACTAATTTTGTTGAAGGTGCTGTGAAGCCCATAAGATGGTGGATGTCTTTTTTTTTTTTGGGTCAAAAAAGAAAAGGATGGTCTCATTAATCAAAATGGTAAAGTCATTTTTGATCTGGTCATACACAATTCTGATTTTAAGCTCCTTTCTTGTGCTTTTTATCCAAGCTCAAGATAAGTAGGTACAATTTTGCTTAGTATATGCAAGCCAATTCAGCCTCCTATTAGAAGTTATTAGATTAAAAATTTCTTCTGTGCCACTAACAAACTAATCAGCATTCTTCCATTCAACATAATAGAAGTTTCCTTTCACTTGTGCATTATATTTTGATTATAGGTTCTCATGATTGTGTTTTGACAGAAATGGTGCACCAGGGATTGGTCCACATAGAAAATACAATGAGCCAGAGTGTGATAAAACATTTAGAAGATAAACTTATTTTTTAACCTCTTCCCTATTAGTTTGAACTTTATTAATAAGCAGTATTTGATGGCAAATAAACTAAAAAGATTAGAAATGGGTGCTTAAGAGCTATCATGAAAAGGATTGTGGAACCTTATTCTTGTTCAGAGATTATACATTTTATTCTTCTTTGAATTGATTGCAAACCTTGCAGGCTGAGTGTTATCACTACCTATTTGATGCTGCTATCAAACTTCATCAGCTTGGCCTTGACTGGACTACCCCAAACCATGGCCCAAAGACAAGCATATCTACCAAGGCTGGGACAAAGGATTCAAATAATGAAATTGAGCCATCATCGGTACATTTCTGAATTGTGGACTTAATATGGCCTATAGTTAGTCTTGGTGGATTTGGTATCGTTGAATCGAAATCTCTTTTGAGTCTAAAGAATTAGTTGGTTGCAGCGTATATATGCATCATCATTCTTCATATTTTTGGTTGCAGCATTGCATCCTTCTTGACATTGAAGGAACTGCTACACCCATATCATTTGTCTCTGATGTACTTTTCCCATATGCCCGTGAAAATGTTGGAAGGCATTTGAGTGCAACATATGAGACTGCAGAAACTCAAGATGACATGAAGTTGTTGCGCTATCAAGTAAGGTTTTTCTGCATTAGAAGTTTTGGTACAGTTGTTTTGTTGAATGAACAGCTATGCATGTCAATACTTTTCCTTGCACTTTCTGTGTCTTACTGTTTTTACTGCATCAGGTGCATTCTTATTGGTTTGTGGGACATCATGGTGCACTTATATGTTTTAATAATTAAACATAATAATGAAAAAAGTGTGAGATCCCCTAGGGTAGTTGTTGTTTGACATGGTCAACTACATTCTCCAACAACTTTTCTACAGGTTGAAGATGATTTGGTAAAAGGTGTTGAAGGTGCTGTGCCCATTCCAGGTGATGATGCAGGGAAAGAGGAGGTTATTGCAGCATTGGTTGCTAATGTGGAAGCAATGATACGAGCTGATCGGAAGATCACTGCCTTGAAGCAATTGCAAGTAATTGTTATGAAGTATAGCACATTTGACCCTTAATAAAGGCACAAAATTTCCTAGCTTGAAACTTTCTTTGTAAATATCTTGTGCAGGGTCATATATGGAGGACTGGGTTTGGAAATAAAGAATTGGAATCAGTAGTGTTTGATGATGTACCAGAAGCATTGGAAAAGTGGCATGCTTTGGGTATAAAGGTTAGTTCTTGATTACTTTCCCCTTGAATTGCCATTCTAATTTTTTTTCTATCCAATCTCATAATTCCCAAAACACTATTTCTTATCCACCTATTCGGGTATATTACCCTCTAAACCATTTCTTAAAATCCACTTATTCAATTTAGCTATGAGGTTTTATTGTTCTTAATTTTAATTGAGTATCGATGATTTGGAGTGTTCTATGCGAACTTCTAAATTTTTGAGTGCGTATAGATGAGTAAAATCACTATATCTTAATGCTATCAAGAAGCAGTGAATCACTGATTTACAATGGCAGTGAAAGATCTTGGCATAGTTCAAAAAAAAGAATGTCATCAGAACTTGTAGAAGCAAAATGACATGCAAAATTTGCATCATACTTAACATTATACATGTGAGTTGTTTGATACTGAGACTAATTATGTCTCATAACACAGGTATACATATATTCTAGTGGCAGTAGATTGGCACAAAGGCTATTATTTGGCAATACAAACTATGGAGATCTGAGAAAATATTTGTCTGGATTTTTTGACACCATGGTGGGGTAAGTTGTGAAGATCCTACTCTAGATAAAAATCTATTAAGAAAACAGAAATGCGTTTGCAACGTCCAGTCTTGTGATTGTTGTTTGTAGAAATAAGAAAGAAACACGCAGTTACGTCGAGATCACAGAGTCACTGGGAGTTGATAAGCCGTCTGAGATCCTGTTCGTTACAGATGTTGTTCAAGAAGCTGCAGCTGCAAAAGCAGCAGGTGATGCTCTATGATCAGTTCATTTGGTGGGAAGAGCATAGGTGTATAGGGTGTCCAAGTCTTACTAAACTCATTAAGAAGCTATATTTGTTATGTTCATAATGTGTTTTTATTTCTCCTTAATTTTCTTTTTCAGGTCTGGAGGTGCTTATTTGTGTCCGGCCGGGAAATGCCCCACTTCCGGAGAACCATGGCTTCAAGACAATCACCTCTTTTTCTGAAATCTGAAACTATGCGCAAGTTTTGTGATAGGTAAGTCTAATCCTGCGCTATGTATAATGTATCCTCAAAAATAAAAATGAAAATTGCCAACTGCGACAGGATGATCTTTTTCTTCAATAAATGGGAAAGAGTTTCTTATTCCAGTTTTTACATTTAGGCCCTGAATACCAAATTTGTCTTAAGTATGGTGTGTGGAATTTTTTATAATTTTTTCTTATATATGCATATTTATTTACAATTTTGTAGTATCTTTATGACACATTGGATGTGAGTCTATAAAAAATAGCCTCTCTATTAACTAAAAGTAAGACCGGACCTCTCCAGATTTTAGATTTCAGGGGAGTTCTTACTGAATGTTGTTATTTTCGGTTAATGAAAATTAGTGTGCTGCTTTGGATTTTGGAAAACCTCAATTTGTTGGAGATGGACAAAAATCCTCAAGGTATCCAAGTTATGGCCTTCCAATTTGCAACCTATGACCTATCTTCTTGTTTGGTGAGATATAAATAAAAATATAAAACAAATAGGTTGAATATTGTATTACACGACCTTCATATATACACTAAATGTCGCTACCTATTTTGATTGATGTTATGGATAAA
Organism: Erythroxylum kapplerianum; assembly: GCA_025434765.2. Taxonomy (NCBI): domain Eukaryota; kingdom Viridiplantae; phylum Streptophyta; class Magnoliopsida; order Malpighiales; family Erythroxylaceae; genus Erythroxylum; species Erythroxylum kapplerianum. The sequence continues at coordinate 181,319 of JANSVI020001708.1, read as the reverse complement.
ACGACAAAAATAGGCAAAGAAAACAATACTAGAGTGGATCTTACTAAATAATAGCAAACTAAACGTTAAGGATAAAAAACGGTAGTGTTAAAACAAAAATTTGCCTTAAGAAAATAAGTAAGAAAAGAAATATTTATGCACAATTAATTATTAGAATATAGTAATGACCTCCAATATTTAAAAAGTTTGAATCTTATTATATAATTATTATAACTAATGTATTATATTAATTAATCTTACATAATTAAAAATGAAATTTCTTATTCATTTAAAATTCAAGATTACTTGAAAATAACTATATTTAATCTTGACTCTATAATTAACATTATAAGTTTGTATAATATACAAATGACTAAATTTAAATTAATTTGACAAAGAATTCCTTCATGGCATCAAATTTCATCATATAAGAACATGAGTAATGAATTATGGATTAACCACATTTATTTTCTATGTAAATTGATTTTTATTTTATTTTCAAAATTATAATTTATTTTTATGATATTATTTAATCACCACGTAATTTTATTTACTTTTTTCCTATTAGTAATTCTAAAACGTAAAACTTAAAATATTATATTATTTTATTTAAAATATATTAATAAAATATGATAAAAAGAGATTGTATGATAATTGCACTAACAGGTATGAGAACTAAAATATAAAAAGGTAAAACAATAAACGTGAACTACATTTAGGCGATGAGTTATTATGTGAAAGGCAAGGTTCACATCTTTCACTAGTTAAAAATTAAAAGAGTACAGATTAACACTAACTTGCCAAATGCAAAGGCTCGTCAAGTTGAGCTATTCAAAGAAAGGCTAATTCCTCAGGTATCCTCGTGAATAGGACCTCAAATTTGTTCCCATTATGCATATAATATCCCTGAAACATCATAATTAATAATTGAAAATTGTTAGTATGGACCTCTAATTATTACCTTGACCAATGTATTAGATTTTTTAAAAAAGTTAAAGTCCAGGAATCATGTAAATGGTCCTACTAAACATACTTAATGCAGTACAATCGAATTAAACAAGGACTCGTATTTCTTACTTAGCAATAATACACAAGCACCTTTCAGGTCACTAGTTCAGCATTTTAGGCCCAGAGATCATTCCATTATCATCAAATAACTATAAGTGGTCGTATTTATTAGATGATATTGCTATTTGGTGGGCGATAAATAGAAAAAAATTGTAAAAAAGTATATAGGGAGGATATGTTTGTGAATAGTCCAAATCTAAAAGAAGCTTTTTTCATGCAAGTGCATGATTTAGGAACTAAAAGCAGTTCCAAGTTGCAACTAAAATGGTTGCAAGTAGTAGTCCAGTAGGCCTTGTCTGAACCCCACCAGTCACACCATTGGAGACTTCTTCATAATCCGAATGTACACAATTGAGGGACAAACATGTATAGAAAAATCACCCCATTGTATTAATTAATTAAAAATTAATGTTAAGCAATTCTTGAAAATTTTGTATGCACTTTTCTCTGAAATATATTTAAATTAAATTATAATGTATTTGTTTGGGAACGTCAAATTTGTGATACACTAACATTTCATACTGCCCTCCCTCTCACGCCATTCCCTTTCCATTTCTTTTTCAGTCATCATCATGCCAAAGTCAACTTTCTTTTCCCTGTGATGTTTTCTTGAAGCACTCATTCATGCGTTTTCACTTCATAAGCAATGGTCTCCAAAGAGTCAAAAAAGAAAAGAAAAAAGGCACTGCCCAATAATAAGCTGAAAACAAAGAGAGAAGGTTACTGTTAACCCTGCATGGTTGCATTGCCATAAAAAGACGATGCCCATAAATACTTCTAATTCCAAGCAACAGCCAACAGGGATGCTCATTTACTATTCCCTTATCTCTTTATAGCTACTTACAAAACTATGAATGCATATGTTTTTGCCACATTAACGTATGGTATCTTTCGTTTTAGTCTGCAAAAGTATCTTTCGTTTTACCCTTATGCAAATAAATCGACAATAAAAAGAAAAACTTTGCTGCTGCTCTAATAAAATCGAGTCAAACAGTGGCCTAGTGCTGTGTAAACTTGCCATCAAATATGAATAGGCCAACAACAGAAATGACCAAACTTGGGTGTGATGAACTTAGTTCAAAGTGTGGGCCATTCATATAGACAAAGTACCTTTTTTAGGTAGGAATGGATAAATGTACAAAGCGTGCTAAAGAGGAAATTGACTTCATTCAGTTACTAAATCGGTAAAAAGTAGTGATACATAACTCCATGGAAAACGTAGTCATCTTAGCTTAGGTGGTTCAGTTTCATATATTTGCCATAAAGTTGAACATCTAAAGACACTCTGCTGCTATAATGAATGCCCAGAAAACTTTTCCCTCCACCAAAAATATTCTCATAGCAGACAAACTTGTTACTCTGGCGATAGTGTTCCTGTGTATGTTCGCCTTGGCTGCTCCCACCGCAATAAAGAATACACGCGTTCGAAACTGTGATCTTGATTCCACCACCACT